>JACEEZ010005175.1:490000-492500 GCA_016584305.1 Chionoecetes opilio | reverse complement strand
GAAAAGGGGGGGGGGCCAATTTAGTTCAATATATCTTACACACACACACACACACACACACACACACACACACACCACACACCAACACACACACACACACACACACGCACACACACACACATTCTTCAGCACAAAACAACACACACACACAGAAAAAACACGAAATAACTTGTATATACTTTTTTACATAACACTTTCCTTCCCTCCCTCTTTCCTTCCCTTTCCTTCCTCTCTCTCTCTCTCTCTCTTCTCTCTCTCCTCATCCTCCTCTCTCTCTCTCTCTCTCTCTCTCTCTCTCTCTCTCTCTCTCTCTCTCTCTCCTCTCCTCTCTCTCTCTCTCTCTCCCCTTCCTTCCCTTTCTTCTCTCCCTCTCTTCTCCTTCCCTTTCCTCTTCTCTCCCTCCCTTTCCTTCCTTTCCTTTCTCTCTCTTCCTTCCCTTTCCTTCTCTCTCTCTCTCTTCTCTCTCTCTCTTCTCTCTCTCTCTCTCTCTCTCTCTCTCCTCTCTCCTCTCTCCTCTCTCTCTCTCTCTCCTCCTTCCTTCCCTTTTCTTCTCTCCCTCTCTTCTCCTTCCCTTTCCTTTCTCTCTCTCCCTTTCCCTTCCCCTTCTTTCTCCCTCTCTTCTCCTTCCCTTTCCTTCTCTCTCTCCCTTTCCTTTCCTATCCTTCTCTCCCTCCCTTTCCCTTTCCCTATCCTTCTCTCCTTCCATCCCACAATCATAGCTAACCCTTCCCTTTAAAGTTTAAACACTACACACTCTATACAAGTAAATAAATCAACAGGTCTTTGAATAAAACCTTTAAAACACGAACACCAAAAAAACTGAGGCGCTAGAATGATAACACGAATTAACTCTGTCACTTATGAATATTTGACGAATGGGAGGGGGAAGGGGGTGATGGAAGGAGGGGAAGGGGGTGATGGAGGGGTGTAGGTCATCAAGGGGTGTTTGTCGTGGTGTTGGGGGTGATAGCATAGGGGGGGAGGGGGTGTTGGGGGTGATAGCTAGGGGGGGGGAGGGGGTGCCATATAGCGTTCGATGGCATAAATAGACCGGAGTAATCATTGCGGATATGTATGTGTCGCAGGTGTAAAGAAGAGAAGGAGGGGGAGGGGGGGAAGGGAAGGGAAGGGAAGGGGGAAGGGAAGAAGGGAAGAAGAGAAGGAAGGAGGTAGGGAGGGAGGGAAGGAAGGAGAGAGGGAGGTAAGGAAGGAGGGAATGAAGGGATGAGATATGAGGTAGCTATGATTAGAAGTAGTGGTTGGTAGTGGTGGTGGTGGTGGTGGTAGTGGTGGTAGTGGTGGTGGTGTGTGTGTGGTGGTGGTGGGTAGTGTGTGGTAGTGGTGGTGTGGTGGTGGTGGTGGTGGTGGTGGTGGTGGTGGTGGTGGTAGTGGTGGTGTGGTGGTGGTAGTGGTGGTGGTGGTGGTGGTGTGGTAGTGGTGTAGTGGTGGTGGTGGTGGTGTGGTGTGGGGAGTGTATAGTGGATGGATGATGGGGAGGGGTGGGGGAGGGAGGAGGGGTGGGGTGGTGGGGAGGTGGTGGGAGGGGGGAGTGGGAGAGAGAGGATGATGAGAATGAGGAAGGGAGGAGGAGGAGGAGGAGGAGGAGGAGGAGAGGAGGAGAGGAGGAGGAGGAGAGAGGAGGAAGGAGGAGGAAGAGGAGGAAAGAGAAGAGAGGAAGGAGAAAAGGAAAAAAGGTAAGAATAAATACGTAGATAGTATTAAAGATAGAGTAGATACAATATATATAAGGTAGATAAAAAGGGTAAGTGGAAACGAGTGAAAAATGATCCTAGATGTCATTTATTTTTTATTTTTTTTCGGAGGTAAACTTGAGGGGAAAAAACACCAAGGAAGAATTTTGCTTATCAAGGCAAAAAAAAAAAATTTAGAAGGACGACATTGGTTTTTTTTCTCTCTCTGTCGTTTTTCTGTTCAGGTTTGTAAGGGAATCAGAAAATGGTGTATTTAGACATAGTTTCCGTGTGTGTGTGTGTGTGTGTGTGTGTGTGTGTGGTGGTGTGGTGTGTGTTGTGTGTGTGTGTGTGTGTGTGTGTGTGTGTGTGTGTGTGTGTGTGCTATAGGAAAAGTGATAACCCAAGACTGTGACGATAACCGTCTTCTTATTAGCTCTTGAGGCCTCACGCAATGACACACACACACACACCACACACACACACACACACACACACACACACACACACGTTAGGCAGTGTAATAATTTTTTTCCTTTCGTCTTTTCTCTAAACAGCTTAAATCTCTCTCTCTCTCTCTCTCTCTCTCTCTCTCTCTCTCTCTCTCTCTCTCTCTCTCTCATGGTCAAGACTCTCCGTGACACCCATGAAAAAAAACACTCTATAATGTATAAAATAAACAAGCGAGGACATGAATCAATCAATAAATATATATAATAAACAAAAGTAACTCGATATTTGCATTGACACTTCATGCGAATAAATATTTAGATGCGATTAATGGCACGAAAAAATATGAAACATACTTT
>JACEEZ010005175.1:482500-485000 GCA_016584305.1 Chionoecetes opilio | reverse complement strand
AAAATTATGTAAAACAGGAAATAATGCAAAGGAGAAAAAGACACGATAAAAAAAGGTGCAAATAAAAATGGAAAAAAGGAATAGGAGTAAAAAATCAGAAAAAGGATGTGTTTTGTAAGTAAAAATTATGTGTTTTGGAAGTAAAAATTATGTGAAACAGGAAATAATGCTACGTGGGGAAAATAGGTAAAAAAAAAAGAAGGAAAGCGGTAGGAGTCAAAGAAAAGGGTCATTTGGGAGTAAAAACGAGGAAAAAGGCGAAAAAAAGAAGGAAATGGGGATACGAGTAAAAAAAAAAAAAGATAATTTGGGAGTAAAAACGAGAAAAAAGGAGAAAAAAGAAGGAAATGGGGATAGGAGTAAAAAAAATATAAAAAATTGGGGAGTAAAAACGAGAAAAAAGACGAAAAAAGAAGGAAATGGGGACAGGAGTAAAAAAAAAAGAGAATTTCGGAGTAAAAACGAGAAAAAAGGAGAAAAAATAAGGAAATGGGGATAGGAGAAAAAAAAAAAATAATTGGGGGTAAAAACGAGAAAAAAAGACGAAAAAAAAGAAGAAAACAGGGACAGGAGTAGAAAAAATGAGGTGTTTTGGCATTAACCCCTTGAGACCCAGAACGTAATTTCCATTATAATTTGGGTCCGTTGTTACTGACTATAAGCAATGTTTTATAGATATGACCTGTTTAGTATCCTTGTCGACTAACTAATTTGGTATATTAAGTTACTTTTCGTAATTTTATGGCTAACAACAGACAATTTTTTTATAGCAAAGGAAAAATCTGGTCGTGAAGGGGTTAAAATCACAACATCTAACATCATCCCTTCCCTTCCTCCTCTCTGACGCGTCCTCCAATCACAGCGCCGCATCGATCTACCAGGGAGTGGGAGATGACGCGGCCATCCAATCAGCGCGCCCCGACGGCCCCAGCCCCGGCCAGACCAATGACTGTGCACGATGACCGACCTTCTCCGCCTCCCTTATGCCTTCCCGCGGCCACACGTGCTGGCGCCTGGCTACCTACGCACCGTCAACAAGTGTTCTGGCCCTGGTGTCGTGTGCTCTCTCTCTCTCTCTCTCTCTCTCTCTCTCTCTCTCTCTCTCTCTCTCTCTCTCTCTCTCTCTTGTGGTCTTTAATTTAACCCCTTCACACCCAGATATTTCCTTTGCTATAAAAAATTGTATGTTGTCAAGCCATAAAATTACAAAAAGTAACTTAATATACCTAATTAGTTAGTGGACAAGGATACTAAACAGGTCATATCTATAAAATATTGCTTCTATTCACTAAAAATCGTCTAATGGCACCCAAATTACAATGGAAATTACGTTGTGGGTCTCAAGGAGTTAAGGCTACATCTTTAGTCCTTCGTAATTCCTATCTACATTGAGATAAAAAAATATAGATAGATAGATAGATAGATAGATAGATAGATAGATAGATAGATAGATAGATAGATAGATAGATGGATGGATAGATGGATAGATAGATAGATAGATAGATAGATAGATAGATATAGATAGATAGATAGATAGATAGATGGATAGATAGATAGATAGATAAATAGATATAGAGAGAAAAAAAAGAGAGAACGATAAAATTAATATAGATAGAGAAAAAAAAGTGACTAAAAAATATCAAGGGCAGTGAAATCTGACTAGTTAGTTGCGTAGAGTTTATCCAGCTTTAACTTTTTCTATCTCCTCCTGTACGTACAAGTCAGTTAGTTAGTAAGGAGTTATACATTAATGCAAAAAAAAAAAGAGAGAGAGAGAGAGAGAGAGAGAGAGAGAGAGAGAGAGAGAGAGAGAGAGAGAGAGAGAGAGAGAGAGAGAGAGGGGAGAGAGAGAGAGAGAGAGAGAAGAGAGAGGGGAGAGAGAGAGAGAGGAGAGAGAGAGAGAGAGAGAGAGTCTGAGTCCTCTCACTGATGGCTTGTTGGCTCTTTGTCAAGGACTCAACCCACATACTGCCAAAGAGAAAGAGAAAGAGAGAGAGAGAGAGAGAGAGAGAGAGAGAGAGAGAGAGAGAGAGAGAGAGAGAGAGAGAGAGAGAGAGAGAGAGAGAGAGAGAGAGAGAGAGAGGAGAAAAAAAAGAGGGAGAGAAAATAACCCAAAATACAGTAAGCTTAAGTTCCAAAATATACTTGGTAATGACAAAACCACATTTAATTTTAAAATTTAACCGATAAAAATTCTTTCAGAAAATCTACAATACTTTAAATGTTTGAAATTACCACCAATAAGAACAAAGAAAAAAAAATATACGTGGCGCACAAACCTTATAACACACACACACACACACACACACGAACAGTCCCCTTTTTATATAGTATACCAAATGGACTCAGATCCCACTCTCAGAATACCGTCCCAGCAGCTTCGAGAATACCGTCCCAGCAGCCTCGAGAATACCGTCCCAGGAGCCTTGAGACTGGGCGCTTTTGTACTACATCGAGGAGGGTGACGATGAAGGCTATTTTGAGATATATAGGTCTTGAT
>JACEEZ010005175.1:465000-477500 GCA_016584305.1 Chionoecetes opilio | reverse complement strand
ATAAAAAAAAAACAAAAGGGGGAAAAAAAAAAAAAAGAAAACCAAAAAAAACCCCCGAAAAAAAAATAAAAAAAAACAGAAAAAAAAAAAAAAAAAAAAAAAAAAAAAAAAAAAAAAATGGAAGAAATTGAAAAAAAAAAAAAAAAAAAAAAAACTTTTAAGGGGGGGGGGGGGGGGGGGGGGGGGGGGGGGGCCCCCTAAAAAAATAAAGAAAATGAAAAAATAAAATTTAATAAAAAAAAAAAAAGGGGGGGGGGTTAGTAGGAGGTAGGTTAGTAGAGTTGGGGGTTGGGGGGGGTAGGAAAAAAAGGGGTGGGGGTTAGTAGTGTAGTAGTGGGGAGTAGTAGTATAAAAAAAAATTAAATAAAAAAAAAAAAAGGGGAAAGGGAAAAAAGAAAGAGAGGAAAAAAAATATTGTAAAAAACTTTAAAAAAAAAAATGAGATGATGAAAATAAAATAAAATATAAAATAAGGAAGAAAATTTAAATACCAAATAAAATAAAAATAAAAATAAAAATGATAGAAAAAAAATTAAATAAAATATACAAAAATTAATGATAGAAATAAAAAAGATAATATAATTATATATTGAAAATTATCTAGTTAAAAAAAAGCAGGAGAGAGAGGAGAGGAGAGGAGAGGAGAGAGGGGAAAGGAGAGAGAGGGGGAAAGAGAAAGAAGAAAGGAGGGGGGGAGGGGTTGGAAAAAGAGGGGTTAGAGAGAAAGAGGGGTTTTAGAGAGAGAAAGAGGGGTTAGAGAGAGAGAAAGAGGGGTTAGAGAGAGAAAGAGGGGTTAGAGAGAGAGAAGAGGGGGTTAAAGAGAGAAAAGAGGGGAGAAAGAAAAGAGGGGTTAAGAAAAAATTTAAAAAAAGAGGGGTTAAAAAAAAAGGGGTTAAGAAAAAAAATTAAAAGAGAAAATTAAAAAAAATTTAAAAAGGGAAGAAAAATTAAAAGAAAATAAAAAGAAAGGGGTTAAAAAAAGAGGGGAGAGAGAGAGAAAGAGGGTTAGAGAGAAAGAGGGGGAGAGGAGAGAAAAGAGGGGAGAGAGGGGGAGAGGAAAAAGGGGAGAGAAGAGAAAGAGGGGGGGGGGGAAAAAGAGGGGGAGAGAGAGAAAGAGGGGTTAGAGAGAGAGGGAAGAAGAGGGGGGGGAGAGGAGACGAGGAGAGAGGGGAAGAGAGAGGAGAGAGAAGAAGAGAGAGAGGAGAGAGAGGGGACCTTGGCACCCCACAACCCTCCACCAAATCACAGCGCCCGCATTCCTCGTGGTTTGGGCCCTTCGTTCCCCCCTTTGATTGGACAAAACCCTTCCCTCCTCTTCCTGTAGTCTGTCTGTATCTCCAGATCGCCATTTAAAGCCAAGTTCCTGCACGTAAGCCATTTAAACACTGTATTATAATTATGCCCCAAAAAAAAAATTTAAAAAAAATAAAAAAAAAAAATTTTCAAAATTTAAATTTTTTTCTCACCCGAAGGCATATAAGAAAAATGACAACATAATATATAGACGAGGGAATGAACTCAAGTGATAAATATAGAAATAAATGTCCTATAAGAGAGATGGTTTTAAATGACCCTTCACTATTTTTTTTTATAGTGAAGGGTCATTTAAATTCATCTCTCATATAGGACGTTTAACCCCTTGAGACCCAGAACGTAATTTCCATTGTAATTTGGGTACCATTAGCGATTTTTAGTGAATATAAGCAATTTTTATAGATGGGGACTGTTAGTACCTTGTCACAACTAATTTGGTATATTCAGTTACTTTTCGTAATTTTATGGCTCGACAACATACGATTTTTCATAGCAAAGGAAAAATCTGGGCGCGAAGGGGTTAAATAATCTATAGAGCTTCGAGGACTTTTAAAGTTGTCGCGTGTACGTAAGACTTTTTTAATTGTTAGAAATATTGACCCTTTTAAATTTTTTTAGTTTTGAAAGATAAAATTTTTTTGTATGGTTTAGGAGCCATTTTTTATTTTGATCTTTTTTTGGGTATATTTAATTTTTTTTCGGATACAAAAAGTAATATATATTTAGTATCATTACAAAAACGAATCTTTTAATACATTACTTTATCATTTTTTTTAATTCTACAGATACAGTAATCTATCCTTCGCAAAGATACGACATGTGAGCACATTAATATTAACAGATTATACTGTAGGATATTTTACTTAAAGCTTATAATATGACTAAGAACTTTTTTTTCTCTCTTTCCCTATGTCGCAATTTAGTGAGTCCTAATGCTTAGATAAACACATATATATATAGGAGGAGAGTTTCGCATCATCATTCCTGTAGTATATAATGAATAAAAAAATAAAAAAATATATATAGGGGGAAAGTTTCGCATCATCATTCCTGTAGTATACGTATAATGAATGGTTACGTTTAAATACCATACAAATATCAGTTTATTTATGTTATGGGGGTTTTCCCTTTTTCTCCTTCCCCCCAAATTGCTTAAGGGATTATAATATTGACGGGAATGGTATCAAGGCCTTAAGAGTCACGTTCTTGAATACGCCTCTGCCTCTCTCTCTCTCTCTCTCTCTCTCTCTCTCTCTCTCTGATCCCTGTATAGTACACTTTGCAGCTTATCTTAATTAATGTTAGGATACTTCATCACTTCTCATTACTAGTATGACAAGGGGTGATGCAGAGATAAGAGAGGAGGAGGAGGAGGAGGAGGAGGAGGAGGAGGAGGAGGAGGAGGAGGAGGGGGGAGGAGGAGGAGGAGGAGGAAGGAGGGGGAGAGAAAGAGAGAAAAAAAAATGTTCCCCATTATCAATTGTGTAGTAGTAGTGTATTAGGTTGATAAATAGATAGATAGACAGACAGACAGATTGACAGACAGAGACACATTCAGAGAGGAAGATCAATGAAAAAAAAACCCCCTTTTTGCTTTTCTAAACATGAAAAAAAAACGAAATAAATTCAATACCCCACTTTATTTCCCATAACTTCCTATCATAACTTCAAAGCTTATTAACTTACAGATCACCCCCTCCCTCCCCCCTTAATCTTTCCTTTTTTAAATCAATCAGTTTTTTCCCCCCCTCAATAAAATCAGCGTGCTATATGATAAAAAAGGGAAGGGACAAACTGCCCCAATAAAGGCGGGAAAAGGGGAGGAGTAAGAGAAAGGGGGAGGAGCCTATTTGCCAAGTTAGTGTGGACAGAGTCGTGATGATAAATTGATCCCCAAATAACTATGAAATGTTGAGAAAAAATTAGCTCACCCAAAATACTCAGGCAATTAAGAGAAAAAGAGACAATTATCGAGCGAAAGAAAAAACTTATCTACCCCAAAACTAAGGTAATTTAGAGAAACAGATAATTATCGAGCGAAAGAAAAAAACTTACCCCAAAACTAAGGTAATTAAGAAGAAAGAGACAATTCTCGAGCGGAAAAAATAAGAGAACTAGAAAAAATATATAATCAACGTTTGTAATTACACGCAATTAGTCTCTATATTATTAAATTTTAAAACCTAATTTGAAAAACATGTGTTTCAAAATTTCCGAATAAAAAAAAAATTTAAACATAAACAAAGTAAAAAGTATTTCGCGTTATTTTTTTGGGGGAAATTTTTTCTAAACAGCAAAGTCATTTTTGAAGAGCATTTTAAAACAATTATATACCCCGATTTTTAAATAAAAAGTTTAAGTTACCCGTTAAACCACCCAATCTTCCAAACCAAAACCAAACCAAACCAAACCAAACCAAACCAAACCAAACCAACCCAGTTTTCCTTCACTAAACACATGGAATACACGATGATAAAACACCTACACGCATATAGAGAGTTAAAACGACCTGGTCTGTTCTGTTAATAATTTTTTTGTCATATAAATTGGTGTATTTTCTTGTTATTCTCGATTTTTCAAATTTTCCCGTCACCTTTCCACATTATAGTCGATTTTTCAACATTTCCCGTCACCTTTCCACACATTATATATAGTCCAACACTTCATAACTTTACTTCTATACGTTTACAGTTGACAATTATCTTATTTCTTGTGTCCTTTATATTCTATATAGGGTCATATTTTCCTTATCATTTGTTTCCCTTATCTCCAACCATTACTTATATTACGTTTAGATTGACAATTATCTTATTTCTTGTGTCCTTTATATTCTACATAGGGTCATATTTACCTTATCATTTTTTGTCCATATCTCCAAACTTTACTTATCATGTACGTTTAGATTGACAATTATCTTATTTCTTGTGTCCTTTATATTCTACATAGGGTCATATTTTCCTTATAATTTTTTCCCCTCATCTCCAACCATTACTTATCATGTACGTTTAGATTGACAATTATCCATTCTTGTGTCCTTTTTTTCTAATAGGGTTTTTTTCCCTTTTCATTTTTTTCTTAATACGTTACAGTGAAATTTTCTTATTTTTGTGCCCCTTTTCTTTACATAGGGTATATTTTCCTATCATTTTTCCCTTTCTCCAACCTTTTCTTATATGTTACGTTTAGATTGACAATTATCTTATTTCCTGTGTCCTTTATCTTCTACATAGGGTCATATTTTTCCCATATTTTTTTTCCTTTAATTTTCTTTTACAATTACATTAAATTTTCCTATTTCTTTTTTCCCCTTTTATTCAAAGGTCATATTTTCCCTTTTATTTTTTTTCTCAACTTAATTAATACGTTTAGTTAAAAATTTCTTTTTTTCTTAACTTTACAAAAGGGTTTTTTTTCATTGTTTCCCTATTCCAACATTCTGAAGTTTAAATACCAAAACAACCTAGGGTCCAAAGGGGCAATTCATCATTTTTCCCCCCTTCAGATCCTCGTTAATCAAGGGTCCTACAGTCCCCCCCTCCCCTACTATCTGTCGTGTAGAAAAAAAAAGGGAAAAGGGAAAGGGAAGAAAGGAGAAAAAAGGAAAAAAAAAAGGGAAAAAGGGAAAGAGAGAGGGAGAAAAAGGAGAACAAAAAATTAGAAAAAGGGAAGGAAAGAGAAAAGGGAGAAAAAAGGGGAAAAAAGGGAAGGCCCAATTAAAAATTTCTCTTAAAGTTTGGGTTTCAAAGGGGTTAAGCTCTTCTCTTTCTTCCTCTAAAGGAGAGAGAGGAGAGAGGGGAGAGGAGAAAGGAGGGGGAGGGGGAGAGAGAGAGAAGAGAAGAGAGGAGAGAGAGAGAGAGAGAGAGAGAGAATTATTACTACTGTTGCCATTTGAACCCCTTTCTCTCTCCTCCTCCTCCTCCTCCTCCTCCTCCCAAACGGTCCCCAAAAAGGAAAAGGGGAAGAAGAGGGAGGGGGGGGGGGGGGGGGGTTGTGTTGTTTGTTGTTTTTTTTTTGGGTGGTTGGGTTTGGTTTCCCCCCCGCTTTTTTCGTGTGTGTGTGTGTGTTTTGGGAAAATGGGAAGAAATAATAAAGGGGAAAAAATGTTTTTGGGGATTTCAACGGGGAGAGAGAGAGAGAGGAGAGAGAGGGGAAAGGGGAGAGAGGGGGAGAAGGAGAGGGAGAGAGAGGGAGAAAGAAGGGGAGAAGAGGGAAAGGGAGAGACGAGAGAGAAGGACCCACTTCTACTATACGTCACCGACCCCCCCTGAGGAAGGGAAAGGAGGAGGGGGAGGAGGAGGAGGAAAGGGGGAGGAGGAGGAGGAGGAGGATGGGGGGGAGGAGGAGGAGGAGGGGGGTCTTTGTGGTAAGGAGAAAAAAAAAATTCACATGATCACTTGGGGAGGTAGTGTTCTGTTAAAAAAAAAGAGGGAGGGGAGAAGAGAGGGGAGAGAGAGAGAGAGGAAAAGGAAGAAAAAAAAAAAAAGTTTGTGTTAACTTTCCTCTCTCTTTTTCTCTTCTCTCTCTCTCCCCCTTCTCTCTCTCTCTCTCTCTTTTCCCCTCTCCTTTTTCTCTGTAAGCTTGTACACGTGTAAGTATATATCCAAAAAACACTTCTCTTTGCATATTTTCATGCACCGTCATGCACATACTTACATACATACAGACATATATATACAAACCTACGTACACACGCACACACACACATAAGAACCGTTTTTACCCCCCCCAAACCCCGTCCCGCTCTCTCTCCTCTCTTTCCTCTCTCTCTCTCCCCTTTTTCCTTCTCTCCTTTTCTCCTCCTCTCTCTCCCTTTTCTCTTCTCCATTATTTTTCCCTTAAATTATCCAAAAAAATCTTTCATTAGAATAAGCGTTGTAGATTTACTTAAAAGATTCAAATGTTATAAACTTTTCTTTCCCCTTCCCCTTGAACACACACACACAACAACACCCCACCACAAACACACACACACACACCCACAAAAAAACACAACACCACACACACGTCCTCCATATACCAACTAAATGTTTTCCCCATTTTCGTATTTTGGTTTGTGGTAAATACGTGTCAAGATATTATCGTGTAGCACCTGTTCCTTCCTTCTTTCCTTCTCTCCTTCTTTCCTTCTTTCCTTTTCTTCATTCCCTTCCCTCTCTTCTTCCCTCCCTTCCTTACTCTCCTTCATTTCCTTCCTTCTACTCTACTCCCTACCTTCCTTTCCTTCTCTTCTTCCCTCCTTCCTTCCTTCCTTTTCCTTCTCTTCTTCCTTCCTTTCCTTCCTTTCCCTCTACTTTCCTCTCCAACCCTTCCCTGTCCCTTCCACCATCAACACACTCTTCCACTCTCCTTTCCTTCCTTCCTTCCTTCCCTTCCTTCCTTCCCTTCCCTTCCCTCTCTCTTCCACCATCAACACACTCTTCCACTCTCCTTTCTTTCCTTCCTTCCTTCCTTCCTTCCTTCCTTCCTTCCTTCCTTCCTTCCTTCTCTTCCTCACTCTTCTTTCATTTCCTTCTCTTCTCTCACAACATCTATTTTCCTTCATGAGTGTTGACTTTCTCTCTCTTAGATGTATCAACTAATTTAACAGGACGAACCCAGACATAACAAGGAGGAGGAAGAGGAGGAAGAGGAGAGGAGGAGGAGGACACGAAGACAAATAGGAAGAGAGGAACATGAAAGAAGAGTATAAGAAGGAGAAGGAGGAAGAGGAAGAGGAGGAGGAAGAGGCATGAAGCAAAAAGAAAGGAAGATATACCAGAGGAAAGAGAGGCAAAAAATGTGATGATAAAAAAATACGGCAAAAATTAGCATAAATATAAATCTAATCCGTTTGGCAGAGAGGAGGAAGAAGAAGAGGAGGAGGAGGAGGAGGAGGAGGAGGAGGAGGAGGGAGGAGGACCAAACTGCCTCGTTATGATAGAAAAATGAGGCACCAAGTGGTTGTTAGAGGTGTGAAGGTGAGGGAAGAGGAGGAGGAGGAGGAGGAGGAGGAGGAGGAGGAGGTGGAGGAGGAGGAGGAGGAGGAGTGGAGGAGGAGGAGGAGGAGGAGGAGGAGGAGGAGGAGGAGGAGGAGGAGGAGGAGGAGGAGGAGGAGGAGGAGGAGGAGGAGGAGGAGGAGGAGGAGGAAGGAAGGAAAGAGAAATGGTAAGCGTGGGCTGAGTTAAAAAATCAAAAGTGTGTAAGTGCCAAATATGTTGTGTGTGTTGTTGTGTGTGTGTGTGGTGTGGTGTGTGTGTGTGTGGTGTTGTGTGTGTTGTGGGTGTGTGTGTGTGTGTGTGTAGGGCATGATAAGAAAATAGTAAAGGAAAGAAGAGGAAGAGATGAGGTAAATGACAATGTAGAATCTCAAATCTCTCTCTCTCTCTCTCTCTCTCTCTCTCTCCCCTCTCTCTCTCTCTCTCCCTCTCTCTTGAATACAGAAAATCTTAACTCAAATGGGAAAGAAAAATAGTTCACTGATTGTAACTCTAAACCACATCATTGTTTACAGTGTGTCAGTCAGAGAGCGAGCGAGAGAGAGAGAGAGAGAGAGAGGAGAGAGAGAGAGAGAGAGAGAGGAGAGAGAGAGGGGAGAGAGAGGGGAGAGAGAGGAGAGAGAGAGAGGGGAGAGAGAGAGAGAGAGAGAAGAAAGAAGACCAAGACAATATGACGCACAATATGAGGAGGAGGAGGAGGAGGAGGGGGAGGAGGAGGAGGAAGGAGGAGGAGGAGGAGGAGGAGGAGGAGGAGGAGGGGGAGGAGGAGGAGGAGGAGAGCATTGTTGGCAATGTCCCACGTGACACATTGAAACGTAAAGGAACGATAATTGTAAAGTAATGCGATGAAAAGTAGATGCCAATGTAGTAGTAGTAGTGATAGTAGTAGTAGTAGTAGTAGTAGTAGTAGTAGTAGTAGAAGTAGTAGTAGTAGTAGTAGTAGTAGTAGCAGTAGTAGTAGTAGTAGTAGTAGTAGTAGTAGTAGTAGTAGTAGTAGTAGTAGTAGTAGTAGTAGTAGTGATAGTAGTAGTAGTAGTAGTAGTAGTAGTAGTAGTAGTAGTAGTAGTAGTAGTAGTAGTAGTAGCAGTAGTAGTAGTAGTAGTAATAATAATAACTATACAACGGTCTCAAATCTACATCTCTAAAATTTCATCCAACTTTCTAAAGCAAGATCTCATTTTCTTACTCGCTCTTTCACGGCAGTTTTTTTTTTTTTTTTATATTTAACACCACAAGCAGACCTCTTTCCCCTCCCTGCCACCCACCCTCTAACTCCTATTACATCTATTTATCTATCTATTTACCTATCTTTTTATTCATATCTACCTACAATAGCAATACATATAAGGGAAAAATGAAAAATACAATCATAATACACACACAAACACACACACACACACTCATGACAACCACTAGCTATATTGAGCTTGGCGGTGTATACACATTGAGCCGGTTAGCTCCCCTTCCTCCTCCCCCTCCTCCACTTTTCTGGCCTACCCCTCCCCCCCTTCTCCCCCTTCATCATTCTTTCCCCTAACTAAATTCCTCGCCTCCCCTCCCCTAAAACTGACCGGTGAAAATGCCCAATGTTCTTTCCTCCCCTTCCCCCGTCCCATATCTCCCCCCTTTCCCCCTCTTTCTCTCCTCTTCCTTCCCGTTTCCTCCCCTTCCCCCTTCCAATATCTCCCCCTTTCCCCCTCTCTCTCTCCTCTTCCTTCCCGTTTCCTCCCCTTCCCCCTTCCCATATCTTCCCCCTCCCCCTCTCCTCTTCCTTCCCTATCCCTCTCTCTCCCCCTTCCCATATCTTTCCCCCCCTTCCTCCTCCCCCTCTCTCTCTCCTCTTCCTTCCCCTTCTCTCTCCCCCTCTCTTTCCCTCCCTCTATTCCGTCAGGTTTTTTTCGTCGTCGTAAAATTGATGTATCATTGGACCGGACCAGTTCATTTCTTTTTGACGTCACTTAATTAGTTAATCTTTTGGCATGTTATTATTTTTTTTAGGGGTAAGAGTAAATAAATGTGGTCTTTGTTTTCTGTTCTCTAGTGTTCTAATTTCATGTTATTATTTTTTTAGGGGTAAGAGTAAATAAATGTGGCCTTTGTTTTCTGTTCTCTAGTGTTCTAATTTCATGTTATTATTTTTTTTAGGGGTAAGAGTAAATAAATGTGGTCTTTGTTTTCTGTTCTCTAGTGCTCTAATTTCCCCTTGCCTTGTTGTTGTTGTTGTTGATCTTGTAGTGTCATATAACAGTATCGGTCATAGCGTTGCGTTGTTCCTCATCCTATCATTTCCCTTGATCGAGAAATAGGTAGATCGAGCTTTTAATTTCATTCTTCTATTATATAGCAGTATTCTTGTTGACCTTTGTTTTTCATCTCTATTAGACTATATAAACCATCAGAACGAGATTTATTTCAAGAGACGAGTAATAGAACGAGGACAAAAGAAACAAAGCCTGGAATCCTTTATACCTTTCCTCTGTAGATACTCCCCCCCCCCCGACACCCGACAGCCCTCCCGACACCCGACACCCGACATACTTTCCTCCCTCCTTCCCTTCCTTCCATCCATTCTTCCTCCCTCCTTCCCTTCCTTCCATCCATTTTTCCTCCCTCCTTCCCTCCTTTCTTCCTTCCTCCTTCCCTTCCTTCCTTCCTTCCTCCATTACCTCTCTCCTACCTTAACTCTCTCTCTCTCTCTCTCTCTCTCTCTCTCTCTCTCTCTCTCCTCTCTCTCTCTCTCTCTCTCTCTCCTCTCTCTCTCTCTCCTCACCCTACTCATCATACTCATCACCCTCTCTCTCTCTCTCTCTCTCTCTCTCTCTCTCTCTCTCTCTCTCTCTCTTCTCTCTCTCATCACCCTACTCATCATACTCATCACCCCCTCCTCTACCCCTATCACCAATTTTCATCACTAATACTATATCACTAGTCTCTCCTCTCTCTCTCTCTCCTCCTCTCTCTCTCTATCTCTCTCTCTCTCGTCTCTCTCTCTCTCTCTCTCCTTTTTTACTTTTCTACCGTTTTTTCCTTCTACTATTACCATTCTTCTTCATCCTCCTCCTCACTCCTGGTGGTTAGAGGAGGAGGAGGACGAGCGACAGCTCAGATCCAAACAGACTCAGATGTTTGTTTATCGAGGAACAAGTGGGAGCCCCGCTATTATTGAAGCCAGGGAGAGGAGGAGGAGGAGGAGGGAGGAGAGGAGGAGGAAGGAGGAGGGAGGAGGAATACAGGTGAGGCATGAAAAGGGAGAAGAAGCAAAGAATAAGATGATGAGACGTAGAAAAGAAGATTGGAGAAGAAGAAAAGGAGGAAGGAAGAGGAGTAAGAGGAGGAGGAAAAGAAAGGAGATATTGTAGGAAATATTCGTATGAGAAAATCACACACACACACACACACACACACACACACACACACACACACAACACACACACACACACACACACACACACATAAATACAGACACACAAACACATGCTCTGACAAAAAACTGTGTGCACGTGTGTGTGTGTGTGTGTGTGTGTGTGTGTGTGTTGTGTGTGTGTGTGTGTGTGTGTGTGTGTGTGTGTGTGTTAATTATAGCCATCGTAAGACTCCCCATTGCCACCACTGCTACCATCTCTCTCTCTCTCTCTCTCTCTCTCTCTCCTCTCTCTCTCTCTCTCTCTCTCTCAACTACATCACGCGCCAACTTCCTCATACATTAATTTCTTTCGGACTTGTACCATCTCCATCCTCCTCCTCCTCCTCCTCACCCTCTCTCTTCTTCCTCTCCTCTCCTCCTCCTCCTCCTCTCTCATCCTCCCTCCTCCTCCTCTCCTCGCTCCTAGCTGCTTCATAAGAGGAAACAAAGATGGATCCATGAATCTCAAGAGAATTTAAAGCAAGCAGGTGCCGAGACAGGTGGTGAGAGAGAGAGAGAGAGAGAGAGAGAGAGAGAGAGAGAGAGAGAGAGAGAGAGAGAGAGAGAGAGAGAGAGAGAGAGAGACGGGTTATTACTCATTCTCTCTTTATTCACTTTGATTTCGCTCTTGGTCCATTTTTATCTTATTTCCTCAATCCTCACTCCTCCTCCCTCCTCCTCCTCCTCCATTAACTCTCCACAAACTCTTCCTCCTCCAAATTGGAATCAGTTCAAAGAGCAACCAAACAGAGTCCATCTCTGCGAAATTCATCTTGCGAAGAGAGACTGCGAAAACTTAATATATTTTCCTAAAAAGGATCGTAGAAATCGTGTGGACTTGAAAGAAACTTTTAATATCATAAAAGGATTTTACATCATTAATCAAGAGAACCTATTCGAGCTTTCTCCTCAAGTGATAACAAAAAACCACGGAATGGTCAGCGTTTCATCACAGATTTCCGAATAAAAATTATTTCATAGTCAATCGATGGAACAAATTACCAACAAATGTTGTCGAAGCCAGCACAATAACTACATTTAAAAACAGACTAGACGCGCACTGTAAAGTAAATGGGTTTTGCTATTGCCCCGCGAGTGATATCATTAACATCCCCCGGATTGATTAGTGTTAGTGGTAGCATCAGTTAGCCTACTACATTCCTCTCATTCTTCACTATGAAATGTCCATGTCCCTAACTTCTTTAGGGACATGGTATCCTTTTCCAATTGTATTCTGATCTTTTACATGAAGTTTGATAGTTAGTAGTATGTAGTTCAGCAGATACCCTCGTTATAGACCAAAAGGCCTCCTGATATCTGTTCTTCCTATGAAATGTCCATGTCCCTAACTTCTTTAGGGACATGGTATCCTTTTCCAATTGTATTCTGATCTTTTACATGAAGTTTGATAGTTAGTAGTATGTAGTTCAGCAGATACCCTCGTTATAGACCAAAAGGCCTCCTGGTATCTGTTCTTCCTATGTATTCCACCACCACCACCACCACCACCACCATCACCACTACCACCACCATCACCACCATCACCACCACCATCACCACCACCACCACCACCACCCCACAAACAGGTTGCCCCCCCCCCGCCCCCCCCGGTAACCCTCCACAGGTGTTGCAACCCCAGCAGCTGAGAGGCAGGTGAGCGGCACACGTGACCCCAGGTGCCCGGCCAGCTGGAGGAGGAGCAGGAGCAGGAGGAGGAGGAGGAGGAGGAGGAGGAGGAGGAGGAGGAGGAGGAGGAGGAGGAGGAGGAGGAGGAAGGAAGACATGTTTTCCAGCAATGAGGATCAGAT
>JACEEZ010005175.1:457500-460000 GCA_016584305.1 Chionoecetes opilio | reverse complement strand
TTTGTGTGTCGTGTGTGTGTGTGTGTGTGGTGTGTTGTGTGGGTGTGTGTGTTGGTGTTGTGTGTGTTCTTTTATTTTTTTTTTTTTGGGTTTTGTGGTGTGTGTGTTTTGTTGGGTTTTGGGTGTGTGTGTGTGCAAAAAAAGGGGAAAAGAAGCGTAAAAATTCAATACCTTTTCACAACTCTTCCCTTTACTGCTCTCTCTCCCCCCTTCTCTCTCTCTCTCTTCCCTCTCTCTCTCTCTCTCTCTCTCTCTCCCCTCTCTCTCTCCTCTTTCTCCCCTCTCCTCCCCTTCTCTCTCCCCTTCTCCCCCCATGAAAAACAGCTTATATTCTAAGTACATATATTAGTGTTATAATCTTTGTCGTTCATGTATTCAGAAGAGGAGGAGGAGGAGGAAAAAGATAAAGAAACAGAAGAAGAAGAAAGAAAAAAATAATAATAACACAAAAAAAAAAAAGATGCCAACAGAAAAAAAAATCAAAAACTTTTGGGTAAAAAAAGGTGGTGACCTCCTAACGGGAAGCGGGGGGCAGGGAGGGGAAAAAATACAGGAAAAGGGTTCTAAAAGGGGGGGAAGATAGGGGAAAGGAAAGGGGGGGATACTTGTACAAAAAATAAGGGAAGTGGGAGAAAGAAGATAATGAATAAAAATAACGGGGGGATACAAAAGACTGAAAATGAAAAAAACGACAAACATTTTTTTTAAAAAGAAGCGATATTATTATTCATTGTAAACGTATTTTGTTTGAAAACTCTTCAAATACTCAATAATTAAAACATAAATTTAAAGACAAAATATCCTTACAAATAAATAATTAATCTTTTTTTAACTTCGTTTTAAAAACGATCCCGGAAAAGAATTATTTACCAAAATAATATATTCCACTCCTGGTACTGGACAAGTGGCCTTGTTCTCTTATTGAGCCGGAAGTCTCGGCCTGGCACCAAGGAGGGTAGTGCTTTCTGGGTTTGCAGCGAGGGGCGTCAAGTACCGGGCTCCAACCCCCCTGAAAACCCTTTTTTATTGTTTTGGATAAGATTGCTCAAAAAACCCCCGCAAGCCCCCTGTTATTGTTTTTGGAAAAAGATTTTGCACAACGAAACCAACATCACCAAAATCGGAAATCATCACAATCACCAAATCGTCCCCGTGTAATAGCGGCTTGAAGTCTATACCAACAAAACAGCGTCCATGTAGTAATACGCACCATATAATGCGTCTTCACTGGCAGCGGATCCCCTTGGCTTGGCCCCGAGGTAGGCCAGGTTCACGTTGGCTTTCCGGCCGTCTATCACAGGGTTGGGCTCCTTGATGGCTCGCTCCGCCCCGGTCTTGTCACCCATCGTCACCTGGGGAGGGAACAAAAGTTAGTATGTGAGAAAGTGTAGGGTAAAAAAAGGAGGGAAAAAAATTTATGTGATTGATGGGGAAAAAAGGGGGGATCTTAATGCTAGTATGGTGATTATTGGTGGTGGTGGTGGTGGTGTTGTATACAGGTAGGTGCTCCTTTCACGTTAATTGCCCTTTTACCTGTTGGCCCTTTGCTCACCTGCGTGGTATAAAAGGGCGGTCCTTCCCGTCAGGATATCAAGCTTTCCATTAATGGGAAAATATTAGGTTTATGGTCACGATAAAGATGGGGGAAAAAAAAGGAGAGAGGGGAGAGGGGGAGGGAAGGAAGAGAGAGAGAGAGGAGAGAGAGGAGAGAGAGAGGAAGAGGGAGAGAGAGAGAGAGGAGAGAGAGAAGAGAGAGCAGAGGAGAGGAGAGAGAGAGAGAGAGAGAGAGAGAGAGAGAGAGAGAGAGAGAACGTTGCAATATATCTAACTAATAAAACGTTTTTTCGATTGTTTATGTCAAAGTTACTATACTAACAATTCCGCTGGGAGTAACAGAGGAAATTATGAACTTTTTTTCTTTTTTTTCGCGTCAAAACAAAAATGATCTCACTGCAACTCCCTTCCTATCCTCTACCTCCCTTCCTTTCATTAAGCTTTTTTCCTCTCTACCTTTCGTCTCCATTCATTTGAAGTCTTTCTTATTCAGTCTTCTTATCCTCTTACTAGCCACATGCAAAAAAATGTCACCGTACTTATTTTTATTTATTTTTATTTCTCCTTTCGATCTCCTACCTTTCCCCTTTCTTCTTCCACACTCTCTCTCACTTCTCTCTCCTCTCTCTCTCCTCTCTCTCTCTCTCTTCTCTCTCTCTCTCTCTCTCTCTCTACCCTACCTTCCCCGCCCCTTTCACACTCTCCCTTCCTCCCATTACACATAAGAAAACAAGAAAAATCACGTTCGTTAAACATAATTTTTACTACAAGTATACAAATTTACTAATAATTCCTCGCAAATACCAGTAATAAGAACACTGATAAGGTATTCTGAATGACTTATTTCCCCTCCTCCTCCTCCTCCCCCTCCTCCTCCTCCTCAATCCTAAGAGCAAATACGCAAAGTGCTCGTGTGTATGTGGACTGAGTAAACACAATGGGAAAA
>JACEEZ010005175.1:447500-452500 GCA_016584305.1 Chionoecetes opilio | reverse complement strand
GAAAAAAAGAGAAAGAAAAATAAAAGACGATCTGATGACGTTATAAATTTGTGAAAGGAAGGTAAAATGAACGATGACGATAATATTAAATACACGACATGAATTGAACTATGTGTACTTAGGATGAAGGGCATTGGAAAAAAAGAGAAAGAAAAAAAAAAGACGATCTGATGACGTTATAAATTTGTAAAAAGAAGATAAAATGAACTACGATAATAATAATAAATACATAACATGGATGATAATTAAGAAAAAACAGAGAAAAAATAAGACTAACTGATGACGCTATAAATTAAATAAAGATAAAATGAACGGTAATAATGAATAAATGACATAATATATATAATGTTTTTCCCCACATCGCAATTTCTCTTAATGCATCGGCCTTGTCATCTCTTTCTTCAGTTAATTTATCGCTTCTTTTAACTAAGAGATACAGAAGAACATAAAACAAGATAAAAACAAAGTCTGGTTTATTGATATGTTTACCTCGCTGAGTCTCATAAATCTCGAAACTTTAACCTTCCTTCCTGATTTCCTGTTACGATCTATTGAGAATGGACGAGATCAATCACAGACGCAAGGTTAACACACATGTATATAAACAGACTACTACTACTACCACCACTACTACTACTACTACTACTACTACCACTACTACTACTACCACTACTACTACCACCACTACTACCACTACTACTACTACTATTACCACCACTACTACCACTACTACTACTACCATTACCACTACTACTACTACTACTACTACTACTACTACTACTACTACTACTACTACTACTACTACCATTACCACCACTTCTATCACTACTACTACTACTATTACCACCACTACTACTACTACTACTACTACTAATACTAAAACTACTACTACTACTACTACTACCACTACTACTACCACCACTACTACCACTACTATTACCACCACTACTACCACTACTACTACTACCATTACCACTACTACTACTTACTTCTCCATTACCACCACTACTACTACTACTACCATTACCACTAATACTAATACTAATACTACTATCATTACCACCACTACCAGCACTACTACTATTACCACCACTACTACCACTACTACTACTACTATTACCACCACTACTACCACTACCACCACTAAAAGGTTATTTCTGAACCTCTTTTATAGCCCTGAACGTCGCTATTTCTATATAAACAGTGATTTAAACACGTGTAGGTAATCACTGCGTATTTCTGATGCGTAAATAAAAATCTGTTGACGAAGTTACGTATTTGACAACAGATTCATGGCGAGTTTAAGTCTACACAGCCCAAAATAATAAACTCAGGTTCGTCATTTATCATTTTTTTCGCTTTGTAGCTGCTTATAATGTGATTTACGAGACGTTATACCTAAAATAATACTAAAGACTCGAGTAACCTAACTTTTTGTACCTATTTGGCATTCAATATTAGATTACAATCTTTTTTTCGCTTCGTAGCTGCTCTGAATGTGATTTACGAGACTTTATACTGAATTTTTTTACTAAAGACACGAGTAACCTAATTTTTTGTACCTATTTGACTTGCAATATCTAATTAACAAGGCAAAAAAGCTAATTTAGTTAGGCCAAGTAAAATGGATAGTTGAGTTGTACTACTAAACATGTTCTAAACCTGATCATAACTTGTCCTCTGAATCAAATCAACAACTAACATAATTTAAAATCAATTGAACTTCCTAAAAAATAATCCTTTCATCTCTTTACTTAATTATCGGAATTAACTAGACTGTGTAACTTTATTTTTTCTCCCGCTGTGTTTGTCTAGTAGTTCTTGGCTTATATTCAAAGGTGCTGATAGGAAACTTACACTACTTTACAGATTATATGATCCACTCTATCCTGGCTGACATTATCGGAGCTTATTATTTTCATCTATCCATTTTAAGTGATATTATATTGGCAAAGGAAGGAAGGAGGAAAGGAGGAAGAAAATATGAAACGAGGGATGTAAGGAAGGAGGGATGGGAGGAAGGAAGGAAAGAAGGAAAGAAGGTATAGAAAAGTTGGAAAGGAAGGAAGGAAGAAAGAAAGGAAAGGAGGGAAACAAAGGTAGAGGAAAGAGGGAGGGAAGGAAGGAAGGAAGGAAGGAAGGAAGGAAGGAAGGAATGAAGGAAGGAAGGAAGGAAGGAAGGAAGGAGGGAAACGAAGGGAGGAAAGGAAAAAAGGAAGGAAAGAAAGGAAGGAAGGAAGAGAGGAAGGTAGGAAGAAAGGAAGAAAGGAATGAAAGGAAGGAAAGAAAGGAAGGTAGGAAGAGAGGAAGGGAAGGAAGGAAGGAAGGAAGGAAGGAAGGAAGGAAGGAAGGAAGGAAGGAAGGAAGGAAGGTAAGAGAAAGGTTAAGAAAACAAACAGTAGGTCGCCCGTCGACAGCACGTGTTTTGAATCTGATGTTCAATGTTTCCTGAACGATAACTGCGACTTATTATTCCTCCTCCTCCTCCTCACGGCCTACATTTACTTCCTTGGTCCTTACTTCACCTTTGTATGTATGTATGTCAAGGAAATCTAAAGCACAAGTAAACGCCACGTGAACACTATTCGATATCTCAGCACAATTTTGAGATTTTTTTATCGGCAGAATATCGGAATTAACGGGTAAATTTTCTATAGGTCTGCAAAATTTCGAGATATATCAGTAATTTGTTGTTATATTTCTGTATATGCTCAGAATAAATACGTCAAGTTTTAGGTTAATGGGAAAGTTTCGGGGCTATAATATGTCAGTAGTTATTTTCTTTATGATAAAAACTATATAATATTTTTTTGTGTGAATCTTTTTGCTTGTTGACACGAAAGACAAAGAGAGACAAAGAAAAAAAAAGAGAAAGGGGACATCGAAATTACCAAAGAAATATAATATATATAGAGTTGGAGTCTTGACTTGTTATAAAGACACAGAGAGAAAGACAGACAAAGGGAGGAAAAGGAGACATGGAAAACACGATAATAAAACACAAAGCAACGATAAGATAAGAAGATAACAAAGAAAATCGAGTGTTCTGATGAGATAAATGTGATGATATTCAAGCTGCTATACAAGGAAGTGAAGAATAATGTTATACTAATCTTTACATTATACGCCCACTTTGATTAATATGTTATTTTCATTATTAGTATTAACCCCTTGAGGCCCAAAACGTAATTTCTATTGTAATTTGGGTACCATTTGACGATTTTAATTAATATAAGGAACATTTTATACATTATGACCTGTTTAGCATCCTTGTCCACTAGCTGATTCAGTATATTTAGCTATTTATCGTAATTTTAGGGTTGACAACAGACGATTTTATATAGCAATGGAAATATCTGGGAGTGAAGGGGTTAAAGTCGCTTGCTGCCCCTATCGAGATGAGGTTGGGGTGATAATAATATGTCGGGGTCCATATCATTCATTACCTTTTATACCTCCATAGAGTGAGGTGGCTAAGACCAGGGGTTCGAATCCGACCTGGTACTGTTATACAATTATTATTATTTTCATTTTTTTGTCACGGTGTTGCGCGAAATCTTGTCAGTGCGAAATCCTGTAGACCCCTCCATTCATCTATCTTATTTCACCAATTTTACAGCTTAACTGCTGCCCCGATACTCGTTACAGGCAACATCGAGTCACTAGCTTTCCATGACAACACTAACAAGTAATAATAGTTGATAAATAATACATGATAAAAACCATATACTCATGTTCCCACAACCTGACTGTTTTTGACGTGGATATTTCAAGCTTTTGAGTAACTATTATTACTTGTAAGTGTTCTCATGGGAAGCTAGTGACTCGATGGTGCCTGTAACATGTATCAGGGCAGAAGTTAACCTGTAAAACCAGTGAAATAAGAGCGATGACTGGAGGGGTCTACAGGATTTCGCGCCTTGACCATATTTCGCACAACACCGGGTAGCAAAGACTGATATGACACTTAATTCACGTTAGGTAAAGTATTGAAGGGTAAAGGGGGGATAAAAGGGACAGTAAAGGGTAAGAATGGGAGAAAAAAAAGGGGGAATTGTTGTATATTTAAAGAGTTTGGAGTTAAAATATTATACTGTGATTATATACGTCTCAATATATGTATGTGGGTGTTCCCTACGTAAATGACGAGGTGGTGGTGGTGGTGGTGGAGGTGGTGGTGGAGGTGGTGGTGGTGGTGGTGGTGGTGGGGTGGTGGTGGCAAATGGAGTGATGGCAAAAAATAATAGAGAAAATGTTAACAAAGATGCGCAGAAAGTTGTAAAGATAGAGAAAGAAAGAAAGAAAGAGAATTTGTGGAGATTTAGAGGAAGGAGGAAGTGTAAAGCGAGGACAGAGAGAGAGAGAGAGAGAGAGAGAGAGAGAGAGAGAGAGAGAGAGAGAGAGAGAGAGAGTGGGTGGTTGGGATGAAAATAAACACGAAGCTGGAGAGATGACAACAAAGACTGAGGAAGAGAGACGAAAAATAAAATAAGAAAATAAGGGAACTTCTCTTACTCTTACTCTTACTCTCTCTCTCTCTCTCTTACACAACACACACACACACACACACACACACACACACACACACACACACACACGAGGCAAGCAAAACAAACATAAACAAAAAAAAGGAGCTAAAAAATTTACAAAAATGTGGCACAAAAAATTCAAACAAAAAAAATGAAATTCACACAAACATTCACACAAAACAAAACAAAAACAACAATGAAATGGGAGGAGAATGTTTGTGCAAATTAATCAATCCTATATAATATGTATAAAAAAAAAAAAAAACTCAAACAACAAGCAAAAACAAACAAACAAACAAACAAAACAGACAAACAAACAAACAAACAAAGCAATACAAAATATAAAGTGTGAATACGTGTATATACAAGTCTTTGTTTTGGGAATTTTGGAAAGTGTGAAAGGAAGAAATAGGAAATAGTAGGGGTTTTTTTCGTTTTTTTCTAATCTTAATATCTAAAACTTTTCCTCGG
>JACEEZ010005175.1:437500-442500 GCA_016584305.1 Chionoecetes opilio | reverse complement strand
CTCTCTCCGAGATGTGAAGGTTAAGGACCTTGTGGTGGTGAAAATAAAACACACTTCCCTACGTGGGAGACACAGGGGGGGGGGGGGGAAGATGAAGAGATGAGAGAGGAGGAGGAGGGAGGAGGAGAGGAGGAGGAGGAGGAGGAGGAGGAGGAGGAGGAGGGAGGAGAAGAGAAGAAAATTGAAATGAGGTGAGGAACGTATAATGAGGGAGAGGAAGGGAAGCAGAGGAGGAGGAGGAGGAGGAGGGAGGAGGAGGAGGAGGAGGAGGAGGAGGAGGAGGAGGAGGAGGAGGAGGAGGAGAGGAGGAGGAGGAGGAGGAGGAGGGCCATGCGTGCTGAGGCGACCAGCGTGATAAAGTGTCGCCACAGGTCTCCATATTAATAAAATAAGGAAGAGAAGGGAGGGAAGGGAAGGGAAGGAAGGGAAGGGAAGGGAAGGGAAGGGAAGGGAAGGGAAGGGAAGGGAGGGGAGGGGAAAGCAGAATACCTCATCTATATCCTCTTCACGCACTCATTTCACCCTCTATTTGTCTATCCTCCTCCTCCTCCCCCTCAAATGTGCTTCACCAGAGGTCTATACATAGGAGTTCTTCATTAATTAATTATACACTACCACCACCTCCTCCTCCTCCCCCTCCTCATAGCATTCTTCACTACGAAACTTCCATGTTCCTATCTTCTTTAGGGACATGGTATCCTTTTCCAACTGTTCCTCTTACATGTAGTTGATAGTTAGTAGTATGTAGTTAAGCAGATACCCTCGTTATGGACCAATAGGTTTCCTGGTGTCTGTTATTCCTATGTATTCCTATGTACTCCTCCTCCTCCTCCTTCTCCTTCTCCTTCTCCTCCTCCTCCTCCTCCTCCTCTAACCCTACCTTATACCCTGTCAATGTCAATCTAACACCCTGCCTACCCTGTCAACCTTATTTCAGTCATTACTCTCTAATATTACCCACTATCAATATCATGAACAAAATAACATTGTATCTACCTTTATCATTTATCTCATCTATTTGCCTACCGTAGATAACAGTGAAGTCGCCAGTTCTACGTTTCTTTGTTATTTACAGACGTGTGGTAGCGTTAATAGTTACATTTGTACATCCATGATTTCAGGAAAATTAGAAGGGGCTATCTGGAAAGTCTGTGTCATTTTGTGTCTTCATCTGTGTCATATTAGGGCTATAAATGAACAATTACAAAAATAAAACCCGAGTGGCGACCTCACTATACCTACTACAGTAAAGTCGCCAGCTAGTATTTTAACCCAACAGTTGAGTCGCCACTCTGGGGAATTCAGGGAAATTAGAGGTAAAGTAAAACTAGTCTCTATATATATTAGCTGCGGAAGATGCTTGGATATATAAAAATTCCTCTGCCAACGTGAAAATAAATTATATTCAAGTTTGAAAGATCTGGCAAGTCTGTGTCCTGTCGCCCGAAAAGCTATTGTTTACTGTCTGTCATCGCGCGAAGAAAAACGTGAGAAGCAAAATGCGCAACAGTTATATTTGCAGATACAAAGCATAAAACAACACTGAAACAGGGTAGATTATACAGTCATGATATAAACTACTGTGTAACATCTTCAGTGGCACATAAAAATCAGTAGTGATGCTATAATTCGTAATATTTGGTACCTGGCGACTTCACTGCAGGTGGCGACTTCACTGTTATCTACGGTACCTCTCTTAATCTAACTTTCTAACTTCTCATACTTTTTTGGTTATGTATTCAAATTTTTCTCTGTAAATACTTTCATTTTTTATCTTCATCTTACTGTCATTTCTTTTTATTTGTTTTATACTCTTACGGTACCTAATAAAATATATCCTACCTTATTTAGTCGCCTATCTACCTTTAATCTCTGTCTGTCTTGTCTGTCTGTCTGTCTGTCTGTCTGTCTGTCTGTCTGTCTGTCTGTCTGTCTGTCTGTCTGTCTGTCTGTCTGTCTGTCTGTCTGTCTGTCTGTCTGTCTGTCTGTCTCTCTCTCTCTCTGTCTCTCTCTCCTGTCTCTCTCTCTGTCTCTCTCTCTCTCTCTCTCTCTCTTCTCTCTCTCTCTCTCTCTCTTTCCGCTCGCTCGCTCGCTGTCTGTCGTCTGTCTGTCTGTCTGTCTGTCTCTCTGTCTCTGTCTTCTCGTCTCTCTCTCTCTCTCTCTCTCTCTCTCTTCTCTCTCTCTTCTCTCTCTCTCTCTCTCTCTCTCTCTCTCTCTCCCCCTAACATATATACATACTAATCTACCCTCACCCTATTAATCTATACAGCAAATCTGGCCCCTGTGACAGACTATAATCTTTGCTCCCGTGTTTATACTCCATTAAGGGTATCCAGGAAGCAATGGGCCATAACACGGGTTTCTTCATAAATTGCTATATTGACAGCTTTGAAGTATGAAAAGCCTATTTTTGGGTCCCTGACAGAGCTAGTGCACGGCCTAGTTTAGTGCACTAGCTCTAAGAGGACCTAAAATGACGGCTTTGAAGTATGAAAAGCCTATTTTTGGGTCCCTGACAGAGCTAGTGCACTAAACTAGGCCGTGCACTAGCTCTGTCAGAGACCTAAAATACTTATTCCTTGAGGGGCAAGAGAGTCACAAATTCAAGAGTTTCAGGTGATCGCAATGTTAGTGTTAACTCCTTGAGGCCCAGAACGTAATTTATATTGTAATTTGGACACCATTAAACGATTTTAGTGAATATAAGCAATGTTTTATAGATATGACCTGTTTAGTATCCTTGCCCACTAACTAATTTGATATATTTAGTTACTTTTCGTAATTTTATGGCTAACAACATACGATTTTTTATAGCAATGGAAAGATCTGGGCGTTAAGGGGTTAAATAGCATGTAAGTCATTTAAAATATTCTTATTAATACTATTATTATTGGTATCTTGTTAAAAGGGTTATGTAAAACGTATGTGAAGAAGTTAACCGATTCTAATGTCAAATATTTAGTAATCTAGTGAGCGATAGATAGTTGTTTTTTTCCTAATTCGTAGCTTATCATATTGTATTGAGGGAAATGAGGTAATAGTAGTAGTACTAGTAGTAGTAGTAGTAGTAGTAGTAGTAGTAGTAGTAGTAGTAGTAGTAGTAGTAGCGATAAATTTTTATGGTAAATGTTAAAATTATGTAAACTGTACCACCACCACCACCGCCACTACCACCACAACCTCCACTACTACCACCACTACTACTACCACCACCACCACACTACCACCACCACTACCACCACTACTACTACACACCACACACTACACCAACTACCACCATCTACCACCACCACCACACTACCACCACCACCACCACAGCCACTACTACCACTACTACCACCACCACTACTACCACCACCACCACCACTACTACCACCACCACTGCCACTACCACCACCCCTACCACCACCCCTACCACCACACTACTACCACCACCACCACCACCACCACTAAAATAGACCACTAGGGTACAGTGAGTATGGTGTGACTTTCCACCGCAACAAGACGTTCTGTTGTGTCTAAACCTTTACAGTGACACGGACACGCTTGCAATTAAGTGACGGCGAAAGGTGTGCCTCTCTCTCTCTCTCTTCTCTCTCTCTCTCTCTCTCTCTTGGTTTTCTCTATTCGTCCATCTTCTCAATTCTGAATCCCGCTCCTTCTTCCTCCTCCTTCTCCTCCTCTTCCTCCTTCTTCTTCTTCTCCTCCTCCTCTTCCTCCTTCTTCTCTTCTTCCTCCCTCCTCCTCCTCTCCATTATCTCACTCGTATCTTTACCACTGTGTAATGCTATCTCTCTCTCTCTCTCTCTCTCTCTCTCTCTCTCTCTCTCTCTCTCTCTCTCTCTCTCTCTCTCACACGTGGTGCATATGACGTGGCACTTTGCATGTGATCGTGCTTAGAGGGAGGAGGAGGAGGAGGAGGGGGAGGAGGGGGAGGAGAGCACTGAGCCTTTTGCCACGTTGTCACCCTCCTCCTCCTCCTCCTCCTCCTATATATACCCTGAACCGCCTCTTCAAGGTTCACCAAAGAAGAGGTTTTGTTCATACTTAACAAAATGGCGTTGAAAGCAAACATGGCGGCCCGGCGCAGTGCTCTCTCTCTCTCTCTCTCTCTCTCTCTCTCTCTCTCTCTCTCTCTCTCTCTCTCTCTCGGCGTACACGTATACACATACACACACACACACACACACACACACGCTCACTCTCACACACACATGCAACATGGGAGGGTTCACAGATGTAGCAGGAGAGAGAGAGAGAGAGAGAGAGAGAGAGAGAGAGAGAGAGAGAGAGAGAGAGAGAGAGAGAGAGAGAGAGATAGCATCACACAGTGGCTAAAGATACAATCGAGATAATGGAGAGGAGGAGGAGGAGGAGGAGGAGGAGGAGGAGGAGGAGGAAAAGAAGGAATAATATTATAACTGGTCAGAAGAGAAAAAATCCCACATAAACCTGTAGAATAAATGTCAAATATATGAACAAAAGAATAAATAATCCAATTAAGAGAAAAAACACAATACCTAAGCTGCCTTTTGTACACGTGCAGTGTGTGTGTGTGTGTGTGTGTGTGTGTGTTGTGTGTGTGTGTGTGTGTGTGTGTGTGTGTGTGTGTGTGTGTGTGTGTGTGTGTGTGTGTGTGTGTGTGTGTGCTTGTGTGTGTGTGTGTGTATACCTCGCTCTTCACTTGTTGTAAGCGCCTGCAGCTCATGATAAGATAACACTTGCCCCTGAAACACACATACACACACACACACACACAGGGTATAGGGTACTCCGTAGTGTAGGGGTAGCACACTCGGTTCACAACCGAGAAGTCCCGGGTTCGATCCCCGGGCGGAGCGGAAACAGATGGGCTGTTTCCTTAAAAAAACCCAAGCCCCTGTCCACCCAGCAGTGAATGGGTACCGGGTGTTAGTCGGGGGTTTGTGACCCGCCTCCCGGGGGTGATGGCTTCGGCTACACTAAGGATGAATGATAAGAATGTTGATATGGAGACGGGG
>JACEEZ010005175.1:415000-432500 GCA_016584305.1 Chionoecetes opilio | reverse complement strand
CAATGGAATACACACACACACACACCTCCTTCTCCACTAATATCCCTCCTCTTTTCTTCCACCACCTGTATCCCTCCCTTCCCCTACTCCTCCTCCTCCTACTTGTATCACCTGGTGCACTGTCCTCCTTCCCCCTCCTCCTCCTCTTCCATGGTGTTGCATATGTTCTTGCAACAGCACCACCACTACCATCACCAGCTGCCATGAACAACTTTTACATGATATTGTTAGGACCACTTCCACCACCACCACCACTCCCTGATATCACATTCTTTTACTACATATTGTTACCTACCATTATTGGATCCCCACTATTTCTCTCTCTCTCTCTCTCTCTCTCTCTCTCTCTCTCTCTCTCTCTCTCTCTCTCCTCTTTGTTAAGCACCTACCACCATAAAGCATCCATGGTCAACCTTGACTGTGATATAATTATAATCTACATTAATCAAAACCTAGCCTCTCCACTGATAACAAAACAGATAACTGGACTTCTAGTCATCTTTTTGTCCTTTATTAATTGCTGCCAGTTTTACGATGGCAACAAACAGGCAAACAAACTGAGTCAAGACATTTAAATACCAATGATGCAATGACCAACCTGTAGTTACCACATTTAGCAGGGTCATTCATTCACTAGGCTCTGAAGTGAAGGTACTACTATGTCTGCCTCATGCACAAACTCGTTACAGCCTGGAATCTGCTTCCCTCTCTTTATACCCTGACAGGATCTATGGCAATGTCACTCACCAACTCTGTCACCACACGACCATACGCCTCTCTCTCTCTCTATTGTCTCGAAAATCCCACTTAATTTTGGTAACACTATTCTGCCTGACCTGTGCAAGAGCAGTAAGCCCATTCATTGTTAATCCCACTAAGAGGGTGCAATGGTGTGGAGGCAATATTGTACAGAATGGAGCACCGTATCGTATTGTTCAGGCACGGGACACCAGCCACAGGGTCCAGCCACGTGCGTGAGAGACACCCCTGGTTGACATGAGTAAAGCTCGTCGGGGGGACCAGTGTCCGTGTAGAAATCAGTGCCTGGGACAGCATTAAAGTCACCCAGGATGCAGACATTGTGTTCCTGAACCTTATCTACTACGTATATACATACATCCAGTGAAGAGCAACATTTTAGGTGATTTTAACAACTCTGTGAATAACTAAACCATATTATTGCAGATCATACGTTCAAATTGGTTGCTTTTCTGGTGTATAAGTGAACAAGTTTTGTATTCTACAGGAACTACCACGTGTAGGTCTCGCGGCCTCTTGTAGCTTCCTTATTTTCTTATGTTCTTCTTATATGGAGGCCAGTCTTCCTAAATACATGCCTACGTGTCTCGTCACTGTTCTGCCCATTACTGCAGGGTGGGCAGATACACAGTACACAGTCACCACCACATGCACAACCTGTCGTCCCTGTCGCCTATGTAATGTTCAACACCCGACAATCGTGCAATAACCGATGATAACTAAACAAAAAAGAAAAAGAAGTCATGCAAATTCTGACAAAAAGTAAGTTTAAAGAAGTAGAAAGGAATAAGAAAAGTAATTAAGGTGCTATAGGAAGGAAAGGAAGGAAAGGAGAGGGATGAGTACGTATGTAAAGGGAGGGGAGAGAGCCACGGAAGGGGGTGGAAGGGAAGGGGAGGGGAGGGGAGGGGAGGCAGGGGAGTGCAGGGGAGGCAGGGGGCGACAGAGTGCTTCGCCCCTGAGCAGTGGCAGAGGGACAAAAATAGTCGTTTTAGTCGCAGCGTGGCTCTCTGCCATCTCAACCCCCCCCTTACGCCTCCTCCTCCTCCTCTTCCTCCTCCTCCTCTCCTTCCCTCTTCTTCTTTTTTAATGTCTGCACCTCCTCCTCATTTTAGTGTCTCCTCTTCCGTCTCTCTCTCTCTCTCTCTTCTCTCCTCTCTCTCTCTCTCTCTCTCTCTCTCTCTCTCTCCACTGTACCCATCCTCATTCACGAAACTCTCTCTCTCTCTCTCTCTCTCTCTCTCTCTCTCTCTCCACTGTACCCATCCTCATTCACGAAACTCTCTCTCTCTCTCTCTCTCTCTAACTCTCTCCCTTTCCAAGAAGTACGTCACGAGAGGGTGAAAGAAAATATGAAGAATAACACGAGGAAAAAAAATTAAACTGGCATTTCCTTCCTCGTCCTCCTAATATTATGTTTCCTTTCATTCTTAAATCTTTCCCTTTCCTCCTCTACGTCTTCTCCACCTCCTTGCTCAGTACCTTTTTTTTGTTTTTTTACCCTCATCATCTACCCTTACATCCTCTCTCTCTCTCTCTCTCTCTCCCCTAAGGTTGAGTACTGCTACTGTGGGGTAACACGTGCCTGACTGCCCCTCTCTCTCTCTCTCTCTCTCTCTCTCTCTAAATGGTCCTCAGTGAGTATGAGTGAGTGTGTGACATAGAAACGTGCGTAAGGACCAAACTTGAGTGTGTGTGTGTATGTGTGTGTGTGTGTCTGTGTCTGTGTCTGTGTGTGTGTGTGTGTGTGACGAGGAAAAAAACAGCAAAATATGAGGGAAAAATATGATCTAAGGGTATGAGCAAGAGTGCGTGATCCCTCCCTCTCTCTCCTTTTACCTCCTTTCTTCCTTCTCCTTTCCTCCCTTTACCTCCCTACCTCGTCCCCTCCCTACCTTACCTACCCTCCCTGCCTCCCTCTTTCCCTCCCACCCTCCTTTCCTTCACTTGTCCCCTCTCAGTCTCCCTTCCTTACTTACTCTTCCTCCCTAGCCTTCCCTTACCTTCCTGCCTCACCCCTCCCTACCTGCCTGCCTCTCCCCCTCACCCCTTTCCTCAAGATCACCCCTCACCCCTTTCCTCACCCCCTCCCTACCTTACCTCCCTTTCCCCCCTGCCTTAATGTCCCCTTCACCCCTTGGCCTACAGAAAAACACTCCTTCACACACGAATTGATGTAAAATTCATCGACAATTATTATTCATTTGCCTTGGGGTTTTTTCTCCTACTTTTGCTACTTGGAACTGGCAGAGAGAGAGAGAGAGAGAGAGAGAGAGAGAGAGAGAGAGAGAGAGAGAGAGAGAGAGAGAGAGAGAGAGGAGAGAGAGAGAGAGAATTCACCCTCGTTAAAAGAACTATTTACACAAACGTTACCAATACTTTGCACGAACACGCTTCCCTGAGAGAGAAGAGAGAGAGAGAGAGAGAGAGAGAGAGAGAGAGAGAGAGAGAGAGAAGAGAGAGAGAGATTGACGAGGGGGATGGTTGGATACAGCTCCGATAACTCCAATGTCCCAAAGATAGCAAGTCCCGGTGCTGACAGAGAGAGGAGAGAGAAGAGAGAGAGAGAGAGAGAGAGAGAGAGAGAGAGAGAGAGAGAGAGAGAGAGAGAGAGAGAGAGAGAGAGAGAGAACCAAAATATACTTATACCACCACACACCGCGACACAACCAATACATTAAAATATTCATACACACTACTTATCTATACATCGAAAACGCTATTACTTTATCGCTTCAGGAAAAAAAAAAAACACATTATAATAACCCTGAAAACTAATATAATTTAACCCTGAACGCTATAAAGAGAGGAAATAGAGGAGGAAGATGAGTTAGGTTAGTTCATTAATATATCATGTGTGTGTGTGTGTGTGTGTAACTGTGTGTGTAACTGTGTGTGTGTGTAAAGAAGAAAAAAATATACCACACATAAAAATAACCCTGAAAACTAACATCATTATTAACCTAACACTATAAAAAGACGGAAATACAGGAGGATAAGTTAGGTTCAGGTAGGTTCATTAATATAATCATGTGACTGTGTGTGACTGTGTGTGTGTGTGACTGTGTGTGTGACTGTGTGTGTGTGTGGTTATACTTACAAATCCGTAGCCTCGACTCTTCCCCGTCTGTCTGTCCGTGATGACTACCGCCTCTTCGATCTCCCCAAAGACCTCGAAGTGCTCGCGAAGAGACTTGTCGGTGGTGTGGTAGGGAAGACCCCCGACGAAGATCTTGGTGAAGGTGGTGTCCTTCTGATTCATGCTCTCCAACTGGTGATGCAGCTGTGGCATCGAGGACATGGAGGTTAGGCCGCTTTGCATAAGCATGGTGGTGATGTGGTGGTGGTGGTGGTGGTGCGAGTGCGGGGGAAAGACCAAGAGAAAGGAACGCGAGTCTTATGGGAAGGGGCGCGACGGGTATACGCTCACGACCACGGTTCACTGTAGACTGGTAGTGGTGGTGGTGGACTGGTGGTGGTGGTGGTGATAGCAGTGGTGGTGGTGGTGCTGCCTGGCTCACGTATCCCCCCTACCTACACCCCCTACACACCCCTATCACCCCTCCTCCCTAACCCCTCTCTCTTCTCTCTCGTACGTGCTCCTCCTCCTCTCTCTCTGGCACCCTGAGTAACCAACTTCCACTTTTCCCTATCCAATATTTCCTCAGTTATTTAACCTTTCAATAACACACATACCCTCACACTAGCTATCAGGCATAAACACAAGCTAAAGACTATGTTCTGACGGTCAAATCAACACCTGGACTAGATTACAGGTAGCTTCCATATGTTCTTATGTTATGTTCTTACAGGTAGCGACTAACTGGCATCACAGGACAGGCACGCGCTGGGATGAGGCGCATGCGTGGTGGGGTAACATAAGCCACGTGGGTCCCTAGTAGGATAGGTAACAGAGGCAGCAGGAGATGAAGGATAGGGTGTGTGTGTGTGTGTGTGTGTGCAGCTGCTGATGAATGCACGCACACACACACACACTCCGGGCAGCCTTGCAAGGAGACTTATTACAGGTAGACGGTTCTTATACCTTCCATATCTTAAACACACACACACACCATGTCGATCACTACGTTACCGTAATAAACAGTGTCGCCCTTGCTAAAACAATGTCCATGATTTTCCAATAAACAGAGAGAGAGAGAGACAGACAGACAAGGTATACGTATTTCCCCACAAACTATCCTGTTATGTATCATGAACTTGATGTCATATAAATGGTATAGAGTCAACTAAACTACATAATATTAATAAATCAAGAGAAAAATCTAGATCAGGCACACGCAACAGTGATGATGGTGGTGATAGTGGTGACAGGTAAAAGGTAAAGAGTGGGGCATACGCTATGCTGCGCGTGGCCTCGGTACTCATCTCCGTCGCATTAGCTTTTGAGTCTATGGTGGGTGAGAACCAAGGATAGTATATACTATCCTTGGTGAAAACCCGTTACCCCGGGATACAGGGCTATTATAGTGTGACATCCGGGTCACCACAGTTACCTTCCCCAGGTTTCCCCAGTTACCCATTTATCGACCATCTCTGAAAGGAAGGATGAACAGCTGATATGACTGGCCGCCGACTTGCCCTGGCCCGGATTCGAACTAGGGCCCGCAGAGTCGTAGCGAAGCGCTAGCCACTACACCACAGGGGCGACATGATGGTGGTAACAGGGGGATAATTAATAATATTGTGGTAGTGGTGGTGACATGATGGTATATTTGGTGTTGGTGGTGGTGGTGGTGGTGGTGGTGACAGTGGTGATGGTGGTGATGGTGGCGGTGGTGGCGGTGGTGAGATTGGTGATGGTGGTGGCGGTGGTGACAGTGGTGATGGTGGTGGTGGTGGTGGTGGCGGTGGTGACAGTGGTGATGGTGGTGGTGGTGGTGGTGTGGTGGGGGTGGTGACAGTGGTGATGGTGGTGGTGGTGGTGGTGGTGGCAGTGGTGATGGTGGTGGTGGTGGCGGTGGTGACAGTGGTGATGGTGGTGGTGGTGGTGGTGGTGGTGGTGGTGGCGGTGGTGACAGTGGTGATGGTGGTGGTGGTGGTGGCGGTGGTGATGGTGGTGGTGGTGGTGGTGGCGGTGGTGACAGTGGTGATGGTGGTGGTGGTGGTGTGCTACAAACAGGGTAAGTAAGGACACAGGTGTACAGATCACCTGCTGCCCTCCGGCCTGTCGAGTGTCGACCATCACCACCATCACCACCACCTGCCGACACCACCACACCACCGCTGCTGCCTCTGTCCTTGGTGCCGACAATATGAAATGCAAGCCAAGAACATAGAACATAATGAACACAAGAACAGGAGGAAGCTACAAGAGGCCGCGAGACCTACACGTGGTAGTTCCTGTAGTAATGAATGTAATTAACCTATATCCTATAATGAACACAAGAATATGAGGAGTCTACAAAACGCCAATCAGCCTATAACGACAGCTTCTGTTTACCTTGTTTAACCCCTTGAGGCCCAGAACGTAATTTTCGTTGTAATTTGGCTGCCATTAGACGATTTTTAGTAAATATAAGCAATATTTAAAAGATATGACCTGTTTAGTATCCTTGTCAACTAACTAATTTGGTATATTAAGTTACTTTCCGTAATTTTATGGCTAACAACTGACGATTTTTTATATCAAAGGTTATTTTTCCTAAATTTATGGCTAACAACAGACGATTTTTTATATCAAAGGTTATTTTTCCTAGTTTTATGGCTAACAACAGACAATTTTTTATATCAAAGGTTATTTTTCCTAATTTTATGGCTAACAACAGACGATTTTTTATATCAAAGGTTATTTTTCCTAATTTTATGGCTAACAACAGACGATTTTTTATATCAAAGGTTATTTTTCCTAATTTTATGGCTAACAACAGACCATTTTTTCATAGCCAAGGAGATGTTGCGTGAAGTTTAATGCTAAGTCATTGCCTTGATCAAACCGGTTCTTCTCCGAACTCTCTATCGAGTCCGATCACGCCTGACTTTATACAATGTTCATTTTCAAACTTATTAGATGAAACGACATTCTGTTCTATCATTTTTCATCCTGAATTATCTAACTATGCATTGTGGTGTCTTCATATTTAGCGCGTTACTTTCACTATTAGACGCTAACAAATGCGATTTTGTTAAATCTTTCAAGCATGCAACAACAGCGCAATTTTACGTAGGTCACGTTGAATATTATCATAATTTATCTAACGTCATTTTTTATTCAATTATTTCTAATTTTATGCAAACACGTTATAATTATATATGAGGATATTATTCTACATTATCATGATATCACTAAACTAGTCAACACTTATATCATTATTTTCTACATTTTCTACAATATCAACAATATCATCATGTTATTATTATCATAATTTATAATCAATTAGGACATATTTATATATAAGTTATACACATTTATCAATTTATTGTACAAACGATAGCATGTATAATAAAGGTTATTTTAGAATTTTCATTTTTTTTCAGAAGTCAATGACACTGATGTGGGGAAGTAAGCCTGAGCCATAAGACTGAGACCTTAGTATCGGTGCAGAGTAGAAGAAGAAAAAAGTGAAGGCATGCTGAAGAGTCGTACATACGAACAGGGTTAAAGAATGGGTGTATGTTTCACAAGGATGGTTAGTAACGCGTGTAGACTTTGTTTGTTCTGTTTCAAGCAAGCATTAGAGGTCCCAATATATCAGAACTAATTACTATTAGTCTAAATACACAAATAACTATAGGATATTATCTTACTTTTTGAATCCCTTAACTATTTCCACTTAATATCATTATTTCTATCATTATTTCTACAATATCAATATCATCATTTTCATTATTATCATAATTTATAATCAATTAGGACATATTATATATTTATTATTATACCACATTATCATCATTATTGATATCATAACGATAGCAGTGATAATAAAGGTATTAGAATTTGTCATTTTTTTTCGAAGTCAATGACACTGATGGTGGAAGCAACTCTGAGCCATAAGAATGAGACCATTAGAAGTACTGGTGCAGAGAGAAGAAGAGAGAAAGGGGAAGGGATGCTGAAGAGTCGTACAATAAGAAAGGGTAAAGAATGGGTGTATGTTTTCAAGATGGTTAGTAACGCGTGTAGACTGTTGTGTGTTCTGTTGCAGCAGCTGATAGAAGGTCATAGAAGACAGAGAACATACAGAACACAATAACATGAGGGGTCTACATAACGCCAATCAACCTATATAGACACCTTCTATTTACCTTTTTGAATCCCTTGAGGACCAGAACGTAATTTCCATTGTAATTTGGCTATATACCATTAGACGATTTTTAGCGAATTGATAGTGGTAACAGGGCCGTAGTGTGATAGGTGGTGGCGAAGAGGAGGAGAGGAAGGAGAGAGGAGAGGAAGGAGAGAGGAGAGGAAGGTGATATAAACAAGTTAAACCCTTGAGACCCAGAACTTAATTTCCATTGTAATTTGGGTACCATTAGACGATTTTTAGTGACTATAAGCAATATTTTATAGATATAACCTGATTAATATCCATATCCACTAGCTAATTTGGTATACTCAGTTACTTTTCGTTATTTTATGGCTACACAACATACATTTTTTTATAGCAATGGTACATATAGCAATGGTACTTATAGCAATGGTACGTAATTTCCATTGTAATTTGGGTGCCATTAGACGATTTATAGTGACTATAAGCAATATTTTATAGATATAACCTGATTAATATCCTTATCCACTAGCTAATTTGGTATATTCAGTTACTTTTCGTTATTTTATGGCTCCACAACATACATTTTTTTTATAGCAATGGAAAGATCTGGACGTGAAGGGGTTAAAAAGCTGATGCCGAGCAATGATTCCCACCTTTTGATGATGAGACACATGTGCGAGATTACCAGGTCTACGTCATGAGGGTGCGTCACAGGCTTTGAACTACACGTGAGGTGGAGAATGTCTTGCATTGACAGAGGTGTTACGTAAATAAATAAATAGATAAATAGCACGATTACGTCTTAACCCCTTCACACCCAGATTTTTCCTTTGCTATATGAAATCGTCTGTTGTTAGCCATAAAATTACGAAAAAGTAACTTAACATACCGAATTACTAGTGGACAAGGATACTAACCAGGAGGTCATATCTATAAAATATTGGTTACATTCATGAAAATCATCCAATAGTAGTCCAATTACAATGGAAATTACGTTCTGGTCCTCAAAGGGTTAAGTTGGTTGTCTGGCATTTTTAAGGCGTTTTCTGCGGGGGATTTTTGGTTGCAACCGGAAAATATTCGGTTGCAAACGGTCACAACAACACAACAATGGATTTGGCGTTCGGGCATTCATTTCCGGATGTTGAACAGGGATCGAAATTTTGGCAACCGAAAAATTTTTCGGTTGCAAACGGATCCCCAACAGAAAAACGGTCTTAAACAACAACAATAACAGTGACAACAATAACAATAACAACAATGGTGACATCTTAACACATTAATTGATACGTGGTAAGAAAGTGTTAAAATCATATATGACATCCACCAAACCCCTCACACGTGGGTAAGTCCCTAATCTATATATCTTGCCTGTAGTATAAGGTGACACGTATATGCATGCTATCTAAAGGGTTTGTGCGCTAGATTCACACTGTAGTAACATAATTTTGACGCCATACAATGCAAGCAACCACCACTAAATCACCTTCGACACAGGTTTGTCTATAGCAGTGTTTCTTAACCTTTTTACCACCACGCCCCCTTCAGTAGTTGGTCCTTGCCTCCATGCCCCCCCCCCCCCTTCACTTCTTTCAACCAAGATATTTCAAAATGATCCTGAATCAGAAAGAAAAAGTGAAAAAATGCGTGTTTGTTTTTAACACTCTTATTGTGCACAAAATTATTCATTAACACCTTTTGCATGTACCCAGCAGATTTGGTTAGATCACGTTTATAAAAGCCGCCGCAACAATAATAATGTTGATAACGATAATGATGGTAATAATAATACTGATAATAATAACAATAATAATAACAATAACAAAATAATAATAATAATATATAAAAGTCTACAGAGATAGTGAAATGTAGCAAAGCGTTACCGCAGAGTTTTTCAACCACACTCTTCTCTGTACCGACTCTCTTAATTCGTTCACCCTCACGAGCAAGCTTCATGTTAAAGTGAAGGCCGAGCGAGCTTCAAGTTAAATAATTGACAGTTCTTCCTTTTCCCCTCTTGCCTCACGCCCCCTACCATAGATAACACTAAAGTCGCCAGGACAACGTTTTTTTCAATGTACAGACGTGTGGTGGCGTTAATACTTACATTTCTACATCCATGATTTCAGGAAAGCTAGAAGGGGCTATCTGGAGAGTCTGTGTCATTTTGTGTCTTCATCTGTGTCATATTATGGCTATAAATGAACAAATTATAAAATTATCACTAGAGTGGCGACCAACAATAAGGTCGCCATCCAGTGTATATATGTTATGAGTGTCCTCCCGCCGTCGTCTTCACGCGAAAAAAAAATGAGTTGTGAAATTTGAAACCGTATATAATTGCAGATACAAAGCATACAACAACACTGAAACAGGGTAGATTATACAGTCATCATATAAACTACTGTGTATCATCTTCAGTGGCACATACAAATCAGTAGTGATGCTATAATTCGTAATATTTGGCGGCTGGCGACATTATTGCAGCTGGCGACTATAGGTACTGTTATCTACGGTAGGTATTAACCCATCAGATTAAGAGCCGCTGGTCTTTAGCATTCAACTTTAACCCTACGAAATGGATAAATACTTGGACTATAGTTTGAGGTCCCCGAAAAAGTCAGTGTTTCTCCAATGGACCCATTTACTCTACTTGAGGTAACGATAGATTGGAAATCTTCAAGACTCATATAGTATGGCAGTGATGCTGAATTTTCGATGTGAGCAGTATTTTTGATGATACAGCCATTTTAAGTGGAGGAAAATTTGTGTGCCCCAAAACGACCGACGCCATGTTGTGACGTCAACAACGCAGAGTTGTCAAGCGGCCGCAGCGGGCCGCTCCACAGTAACATTAACTTGCATTACCCCTACTACCGCAAGATGGCCAATAATCCTCCTTCAAGGTTTGTGGTAGGTTTTCACTGTGTTTGGTAATATATCAGTTGTAGTTTATAAGTAAGAAGTGATTAGACAGGGACAAGTGACCCATGACAACAGGCAAGTGATGACTTTAGGCATCGCAACTCCTTACAAAGAGCTCAAATGAACCTACAATGACATGTAGCCTACAGCTAGACAGATAGACGAACTCATAGAAGAACAGGTAGAATGAGAGCTCCTTCCACATGCACACACACACACATCATAGACGAATTCATAGAAGAACAGGTAGAATGAGAGCGCCTTCCACCAACACACACACACACACACACATCATAGACGAATTCATAAAAGAACAAGTAGAATGAGAGCGCCTTCCACCAACACGTACACACACATACACATCATAGACGAATTCATAGAAGAACAGGTAGAATGAGAGCGCCTTACACCAACACACATACATACACATCATAGACAAATTCATAGAAGAACAGGTAGAATGAGAGCGCCTTCCACCAATACACATACATACACATCATAGACGAATTCATAGAAGAACAGGTAGAATGAGAGCGCCTTCCACCAACACACACATACACATCCTTCAAGAGCACACTGCGCCTTCCACGCACACACACAATCACACAATGCAAGAAGTATTCAGGACTTCAAAGGCAAGCTGGATAATAGTAGATTAGGAGACGGGACAATACGAGCATAGCCCTTTTCCTGTATGTTACAACTAGGTAAATACAACTAGGTAAATATACACACACACACACATATATATACATATGTGTGTGTGTGGAAGGCGCAGTGTGCTCTTGATCAGATGTGTGTGTGTGTGTGTGGGTGGGTGGAAGGCGCTCTCACTCCATAGGCCTACCTGTTTTTCTATGAGTTCGTCACGAGTACATAATGAATCGCCTAGGGCCCTAGATGAAGGGGTTAATTCACAATCACTACAGGAACTACCTCGTGTAGGTCTCACGGCCTCTTGTAGCTTCCTTATTTTCTTATGTTATTATGTTCTTTTGGATGCTTCCTGTGCCCACAGCAGTCACAATAACACAACGCTGCGTGTGTTGTGTATGTGTGTGTGCATGTGTGTGTGTAGGCGTTTGTTACTTCATCACTGCATACACAGACAAACACCAATCACCAATCCGTACGTAGTACTATGTATACTACACACACGCAGTGTCACACACACACACACACACACACGAGTAACATGTGTGTTCCCTCAGGGGAATCACGCCTATAGTAGACATCCACCACTGTTTACTTTTTTTCTTGTCTTTGGACACAGATATGAACACTCTCTGGTGTTTTAATCGTGGTGTTTTAGCAGATTGGCACATAACAAACAGTGTGTTCTCTTTGTCCAGCTATATAGGCGAGGAAGCGGGGTAGAGAAGGAAGCGGAAGGGATGTTTCTGCGCTGACTACGTCACAACCAATCACAGCGCGTTCCGCGGCCACGTCATATTTTGGCCCAAAAAACTGCATATATCTCATTCATGGTGCATTTTTAAGCAAAATGAATATGAGTACAGTGATAAGTAGCTTATATTACATCCAAAGCTTCACAAAATTCCGTGTTTTAGGTGTGAGTAAACGGGTCCATTACCGCGCACTGGGTATATAAATGGAGAATATTTCTTATGCCGCAGTGAATGGGTTAAGAGTAGTTTGTGTCGATCTATAGATTTATAGATGATGATAGTAAGTTCTAGGTGTAAAAAAGCTGTCTTAAGTAAGTATAATGAGGCCTTTTGTAGTTTCCTTCTGTTCTTCTGTTCTATGAGGCGCGTGATATATGTGACATGCAGCTGCGATATATTTTTCATTATCCATTTGTATGTCAATCTCTGTGTTCATTTTCCTCTCTACTTAGCACAATATTCAATAACAAGGTTCATTGCTCTATACAAAACCACATCTTTCTATTCTTGCTGATATTAATCCATCCATGCTGACATTAATTACTGATTCCAGACGTTTTCCACTGCTATTTGACACATGAAGCTACCTACTCTCACTATCTCCTATCCCTATACACATCACGACACATTGAAGCGACATCACAGCGCTCAATATAAGTCCCAAAGCAAGAACATAGGTCATACTTTCATTATATAGCATGACGTTATAACTTTACCAATATTACATCACGTCTGCATCCCGCTACGCAAATTGTCCCACTATAAGCCACTGATTTTCATACTATTCACTCATAATTCACTCATTCTTCGCCATTTATACACTCTCTATCTCCCTTTATTCATCTATCTCTATTATTAGATGTTCACCATTATACAGTTATTTTTCATATTTCATAAGTCTATCTTCAAATATTTCACCCTTCTATCATTACTCATCGTAGAAAACGCTAATATGTGGATGTTTTTAGGTAAACTATACTAAACTTTACATGCACTTTCCGTGAGATAGGAGCACAGAGCTAAGGTAAATATGGTTTGAAAGAAGGATGATATATAAAGCATTATCATTTTCTTTAAGGTTGAAATGTTAAAATGCATAGATCCGTCCACGTACCCAAGGTGTCATAGCTACCAAACCAGCCAGCACCACCACACACAACACAGAAATATCACGTGTATGTAGGTCTCATGGCCTCTTGCAGCTTCCTTATTTTCTTATGTTCTTATAATGTTCTTATGTATAGGTACCTAAGAAAGATAAAAGAGAGGTAGCGTCATCTCTCTCATATGTTCAGGTTATCACTCTTCTATGCCATCACTCTTAATATGTGGCCCTGTGTATGCCAGCTACGTACACATAGTAGCTACGTACGTACTATTTAGAATAACGTGGATAAGTCACACAATATTACACTCAACCTAATTGAATTTGTTCCGGATAACTTGGCAAACAACCCCGTCATTGATGAAAACATTGGATTAGTTGATCTTTTATAGTCACCCCTTTAACTATTCTTATCACGCCCTCCGCCATACCACACGGTCCACGACTCCACACCACGTACCGCTTGGCAAAATACACATATACTATACTTGAGTGGCTAGTAGCAGTAGTAGTAGTAGTAGTAGTAGTAGTAGTAGTAGTAGTAGTAGTAGTTGTTGTTGTTGTTGTTTTAGCAGTCAATGTTGTTGTCGTTGTTCTATCAGTACCCCTAGGACCCTAGTATTTCCAGTGACAGTAGTAGTAACAATAGTAGCAGCAGCAGCAGCTACTGTGAGGCAGAGGTAGCAGTATTACATAGATGCAGAGGCAGCAGGATCATTAGTGATGTTATGACGGCAGTGATCGTGGAAGGGCCGGAGGGGAGCCTGGAGTTAGGAGGTGTGTCAGGTCAGGTTCCAAGATGTGTTAGATCCGAGCTGGTTTACTGATTTTTCGCTTGCATGCTGGGCGAGCTATGATCACTCATATCATAGTGAAGACTCACCCCGTCTTGATGCCTTCCTCAAAACATTGCAAACCTTCACGCGAGCTTCGCCGCGCCCTGAAGGGGGCGCTGGCCATGGCGCGGGACCGCGGCTACGTGTTGAGTGGCGACAACCAGCTGCTCACGCCGCCGCCCCGCGACTCCAAGACCTTCTTCCGCTCCTTCCCGGCTCACTTCGACGTGACCGACCGCCTGGAGTAGCAGGTCATCCGCTTCGAGTTTTGGAACAAGCCGTTGAGCCAGCTGCCGGGGCGGGAGGGCGAGGTGGTCGCCAAGCGGGTCCGCCGCGCTGCCCGACGCACCGGCGTGACCCTCACCAGGGTACGGCTGGTGCTGCTGGTGTCGCACTACACCCACCGCCAGGAGCGGCAGGAGCGGCGCGCCTTGAAAGGGCTTGGCGCACACCTGGAGGTGTTCCAGCACCAATTCTTCTCCAGGGGCGAACGAGCTGCCCTCCTCGCCGCCTTGCGAACTGCTGGCGGAGGGCATGCTGGTGGAGCGCTACCAGGACATGTACGGACACGTGGGCGATTTGCCCAAGATTAACGCCGACAACTTCTGGTGCCGCTACCTGGGCGCCGCGTACGGTGACATTCTGCTCTCCAGCAGCGGCCAGGGAGGCATGCGCTCCATCCAGCTGGTGGTGCCCTCCCGCCGCGCCTGTGACGACCACTCCGGGGAGGCGGAGGGGCGCGTGACGCAGTGGCGTGACGCCAGAACCAGTCTCAATGGTTACCTGGAAGCCATTAGAGAGAACCCTGACTACTATTGAGGCGGTTGTTGAGTGACGGGACAACCGTGCAAGCCCTCGGTGGTGTTGCTTGAGGATCAACATTGAGTCGCTTCATGAAGGGTTTGTGGCGGAGGTCGTCTTTATACATTTCTATGTAACGCTGTTCTATTATCTTATGTGAATACCACTTATTATGACACCAAGTAACATATAAGCTATATGCATGACATCCTCTCAGTACAGGCATGTAGTATTACCTCGCATTAACGTCTTTCCTCCCTCCTTTTTGGGCATAATAAGCCCACATGTACGTAGCTGTATTTACGCATATCTATATTTACATATATACCTATTGTTTATATTACATGTAGTGCCGACCGGGGTAATTTGGTCCTGGTTTTGACAAACTTTGATCTAGTTTCCATATCTATTGAAATAAACAAACAAAAAGTTAATACAATCATAAGAGGGTCACTACCTATATGTCATTAAAGTTTGAACAAATTTTCATTACAGCTCTGTTAGCAATACACTGCGAAGTGCGGACCGCATTGTTACACTAAATGGGGTAAATCGGACCTAACTCTGGGGTAAATTGGTCATATATATATATAAAAAAACTTTTTTTCTTCAAAACTTGACAAACCTCCAAAAACTTAAACAACATGTCATACCATGCCCATGGACACTATCAAACATTCTGTGAGCTGTTCTTCACATTCTCTGGTTAGGCGGAAAAGATGACCAACACGCACACGTTTGGGTTCCAGTCTTTGAGTTCCTAGTCTTTCTTCTTTTTCTAGGTCTATGTTAGTTTTCTTTTATAATTTCTAAGCATTGTTACTTAATTTAGTAATATTTTACACTAGGGCCAGAATTCCCTACACAATTGGGAGTATGGTTTCTGTTTACCTTATTGGATTCTAGGAAACATTCTCTCTATGAGCTTCCGTCACAAGGCACTTCTTTCGGAGATATAAGATGTTTTTAATAGGAAGGAGTGTATAGGAGATATGAAAATTAAACTAACCTAACCCCACCTTTTGACTCACTAACCTAACCTAATCTAAGCTAACCCACGCTTTAACCTCCAAACTAAAGTCAAATCTGCATTAAAAAAGTGTCCGCGGCAAGGGCAGAACAGAGGCGATGCAGGTCACAAGAGGAAGAAGAGTCAGGCGCACGTAAACACTTGGCTCTCGCCTCCCTATGAACATGTCATTATCTTCGAAAGTAATGATTTGCGACGAAAATTCATAGAGAAAATGTTTCCTAGAATCCAATAAGGTAAACAGAACCACACTCCCAATTGTGTAGGGAATTTCGGCCCTAATGTAAAATAATACCGTTAGGTTACGTAATCAATGCCCATGTTAGGTTAGTTAACTAGCAGGGAGGTATGAGTGGGCATAGCCCCCCAGTTATGTCAGGAGAGTATTGGTTTATAGGAAGTATTGGTTGAAACTGCACATTTACCGTATCCATTAAGGTAAACAGAAATCATTCTCCCAATTGTGTAGATAATTCTGGTCCTTGAGTAAAAATTTACCCTTAATTTATATACCATCACCCTTAAACTAATTCCATATTAGCATTCAACAACCTGAAACAAAAGAAACAAGTGCAAATAAGCAGTTAATCCTCACCGTGATATGCCGTGGGGGTACATTACACTGGGTCCAATTTACCCCGCGAGTGTTTTTGTCACCGGGGTAAATACGGACCCAAACTGAGCATTGATCATACGAAAATGAGACAAGATAGAGCATTTCTGATATGTTCATGTTAAAGTAGAGGAAAAACACTCTATATACGCTTATTTACAAGAATGTACTCCATCTCGTATTTGAATCCCATGAAAATTCGCCAAATCAGCTGATTTTGTAAACAAACTTCGCCGCAACTTTTTTTTGCTGTCATTTTACTCATTTTCTATTTTGGTTCCTGGGTTCAGTTACATATTGATATTTATATTCATATTAATACTAGAAATGTAAAAATGGTTGTTTTACTACATGGGATATTAAAAACTGTTACACTCTTATTTATATTAAAACAAACACCAAAGCAAAGATGGCGGTCCGAATAGAACCGGTCCGTTGGAAGGACCAAATTACCCCGGTCGGCACTATATTACAATAATTGTATTTCACACAGACACACACACAACCATATATATAATATATATATATATATATATATATATATATATATATATATATATATATATATATATATATATATATATATATATATATATATGTATATATATATATCACATCTTATATTCATTATACTCAAAACTAAATTGAAAATTATCCAGGGAAAATCTAAAGATCTCTAGGCTGGGCTAAGCCCCCAATGTTTCAAGATCCTAAATACGCCCCTGTAATGAGTGCTGAGCGAAATGGTAAGTAGCTACATCATACAAGTTCCCGTTTAGGTGAAGAATTA
>JACEEZ010005175.1:367500-410000 GCA_016584305.1 Chionoecetes opilio | reverse complement strand
AGAAGAGAGGGGAGAGAGAGGAGAGAGGAGAGAGAGAGAAGAAAAGAGAGGAAGGAGAGAGGGGGAGAAGAGAAGAGAGAAGGAGAGAGAGAGAGAGAGAGAGGGAGGAAGGAAGAGAGGGAAAGGAAGGAAGAAAGGAAGAGAAAAAAAGGAAGGAAGGAAAATAAGGGAGGAAGGAAGGAAAGAAGAAGGAAGGGGAAAAGAGGGATGGAAAAGAAGGAAGGATAGAGGGAAAAAAGGAAGGATGGAAGGAAAAAAGGAAGGGAAAGGGAAAGGAAGGAAAAGAAGGAAGGAAGGAAAGGAAGGAAAAAGAAGAGGAAAGGGAAGGAAGGAGGAGAAAGAGGAAAGAAAGAGAGAGGAGAGAGAGAGAGAGAGAGAGAGGAGAGAGAGGGGGAGAGAGAGAGAAGAGGAGAGAGGATGGAGAGAGAGAGAGAGAAAAGAGAGAGAGAAAGGCGAGGAGGGAGAGATGGCCCCCCGTGGGGTTAAAACCATCCCAGGGGAAGGAGGAGGGGAAAGCAGGTCCAAAGGTTTGATGGGGAAAGGGAAAGGGGGGGGGGAAATCAAGAGAATATGAACGATAATTATGGAAAATACGAAAAGGAAATGGAAGGAGAGGAAACGAGCCTGGTGTCGCGAAGTATGTGGAGTGGGCTGTACAGTACTGAACAATACAGAGAGTTGTGATTATAAAGTGATTAAAGTGATACCAGTGTTAAAATGCGACTGAGTCCCCCTAACATCTTCTACATGTTACAACAAGGCTCCCCTCTCCTTGGATTACATGCCTGCTGCTACCCGTTCATTGGTAAGTAGTTTTTATGCTTTTACAGTAGGTTTTTTTTTTTTTTTTTTTTTTTTTACCCATATCAGAGGACATTGCATAACTTGGCACATTGAATAACTCGGCAAGGGCCAGAGCCCCTATCGTGCCGAGTTATAAGGCTTTTACTGTAATGCCATAGCAAATGTCACCAAACACATAATACATAAACATAGGTACTATCAAAACATACATGACAACCCTTAAAATTGTATAACGTTTCACAACCTCACAACCTAACGTATCCTCTTATTCTTAAATTTCTCTTCTTTCTATTCCTCTTCCTTTTATCTCTGTCTCATAATAACAATTTGTGTGGCATGCTTAGTACACAGACGTTTTCAAAGACTCGATCTGTCAGCTGTTATCTCTGTTATCATCACTGCTTTTCCCATTGGATAGGATTGATTATCTCGATTTTTCTATTGTGTGTGTGAGTGCAGCTGGGGGCATATGCTGAGAGAGAGAGAGAGAGAGAGAGAGAGAGAGAGAGAGAGAGATGAGAGAGAGAGAGAGAGAGAGAGAGGAAGAAGGAGAGGAGAGAGAGGAGAGAGAGAGAGTAGAGATAGACGGAAGTAGGTAGAGAGAGAGAGAAGAGAGGAGAGACGAGAGAGAGGAGAGAGAGAGAGAGAAGAGAGAGAGAGAGAGAGAGAGAGAGAAGAGAGAGAGAGAGAGAGAGAAGAGAGAGAGAGAGAGAGAGAGAGAGTATAGACTGGAAAGTAGGTAGAGGAGGAAATATATACATAGACCGAGTAGTCTAGTAGTAGGAGGAGGAAGAGAGGAACAAGTTTTATAGCGCCAAAAGGGAAGGAGGACGAGGAGTAAGGAGGAGGAGGAGGGGAAGGAATGGAAAGGAAAGGCAGGGAAGGAAAGGGAGGAGAAAGAGACAAAACTATAAAAAACAAAAAAAAATACAGGAAGGTATAGAGATCGATCAAAGGGCAAAGATGTTAGAAGTAAATAATAGAAGAGCACACACACACACACACACAGTCACACGTACGTACACACACACACACCAACAACACACACACACACACACGTACATTACTTCGTCATCGTCCTCTTCCCCTCCTCTTCGTTCTTCTTCTCTTCTATTTTTTCTTTTTCTTTTTATGGTCGACAGCAAGGCCAAGGGTCGACAGTATATACCGCACCTTGATTTAATAAACAAGATGCACGTGCCAAACAAAGAATTAGTGTACGTCTTTAGTATGAATGAACACATGCTCAGGTACATACATACATACGTAACATACTCCCCCCCAACACACACACACACACCTACCTACTCTGCACGCCCGTAAGTGAAGAATTAAGAGGAGCTAGGAGGAGGGGGGGAGAAGGTGGAGGAGGAACAGTTAAGTTTCCTCCCACAAGACCTACGTGTTAAATGTCACGTCCTCTCTCTCTCTCTCTCTCTCTCTCTCTCTCTCTCTCTCTCTCTTATACATACATTATATACACACCTACGCTATTATTCGTCTAAAAAGCGGATGTTTTCGACGTCCTTCCGGAAGTAGCCTAGATAGATTACACACACACACACATACACACCACGCACACAAACGTGATCGACATACACACCACACACACACACACACACACACACCACACACACACACACACACACACACCACGCACACAAACGTGATCGACATACACACCACACACACACACATGCACACACACACACACATCACACACATATTTCCAGTTATTTATTTTGTCCTCATCTCCTTCTCATATGTATATTACGTTTCGATGGAAGAATGTGTGTGTGTCTGTGTGTGTGTGTATGTATGCGTGTGTGTTACGTGCATAGCGACACGTAACTACGTATACACGCCCACATATATACGTACACACACATTGATATCCAGTAACCTTACATATCCCACGCACACTGATAGGGATATACAGGCATTACTCTATAACATACACACACACACACACACACACAGAACACACACACACACACACACACACACACACACATTGAGTTTACGTAAAATTGTAAAGATGAAATAAAACTACATACCAACCTGTGTAACTCTTAAGGCTGATTCACACTGGCGTTTTTTCGGCATTTCTATAGGACGAGAAGTCGGTCTCTTGAAAGACCGAGCGATCGGTGTGTGATTTTTTTTTAAAGCCTATTGCGATCATGACACCAGCCCCAACCCCAGACCCCTTCTCGTCCTATAAAAATGCCGAAAAAACGCCAGTGTGAATAGCCTTTAATATTGTATCTCTCCAACTATTTGTTTTTTTCTGGGGACTGGCTATATCAAACTAGTTTTTTCTTTATCATTTTCTTTGTATCCTGTAGGCCAGTGTTTCATATAATAGTAATAATAATAAAAAAAAATAATATTGCATAAGAGTCTACGGAGGTAGTGAAATATAACATGGCGTCACGGCAGAGTTTTTCACGCACCTTTTTCTGCACCGACTTTCTTCGCTCACTCTCGCGAACGAGCTTCATATTAAAACGAAGGCCGAGTTTCATATTAAATGCTTGACAGTTATTCCTTTTTCTCTCCTGGCTCACGCCCCCAGGTCAAGAACCGTTGCTATAGTGCAATCTCCCAATAATGCAATAGGAAATAATGATAGCATGACCACATCAAACAATAATAAACCGTTGAAATAGTTGATCTTCATGTCTATAGGCTATATACATAAGAAGAAAATCACATGGTAGCTATACAAGTTGTGAAGAACACGAAGAACACATAAAGGGGGTAAATACACATACCTTACTAAATATGAGATAGCAGTGAATTATAATTTTCATGACTACCTGCCCATACCTCACACTTCATGTTATAAGGGTTTTAGAGCTATTAACCTCACACCATTTAGATACATTCATGGCTATCTCATCATTCCTCGCGTGGCCAAGACCGTGGGTGAAAACATGTGAAAGCCTTTGAAGAGCACTGAATACATTTGATACGCGCACACCTGACCATTACTCAGTCATGCTATATTGATTATCACGTTTCCAGGCAACCATTTATATATATATATATATATATATATATATATAAAATATATATAATAATAAAATATATATAATATATATATATATATCATGATTATAAACCCTTGAACATCTTATACCTTATAGACACATGTATCAGGACTCAGATATCATCCTATGAGTATATAATGCATCTTCCTCATACTGTATTCATATTCTAATGAGTAGATAAGTAAAAATATACATCTCGCAACCTTCCAAAATAAGGTGCAAAAGTATAGGTATACAAGATTTCCCCGTTAAGAGAGACACATTATAGCCAATATAACACTGTCCATTGCAATAGTAACATCAATTCTTCCCTCAAGGTCACTTTAAATTATACATACCCTTGAGTAGATGTGTTAATAACGATGACGCAACTGAAATTGGCGCGACGGTCGACTGGCTTTACGAAGGACACGTCAGAGAAGCGACCGAGGCAGCATATTCCTCCGCTAAACCTCAAATACAACCTTACACACCACCACAGATAAACCACACTATAACATAACGAGAAATATTCATGTATAGCATCATTACCACCCTTGAAACATAAAGAAACAATGAAATAGGAGTGAAAATATGGCAAAACTACTTTATTTTTCGTAGTAGTGTTTACCTTGTGAGGTATCGCGGCCCAGCTGACGCAAGGGTAGTGGTGGTGGTAGTACGCCGGGCCCTCTTGTGTCATTACTGGATTGACTACCTTGGTGTGCGTACTACGTGCTGTACCGTCCTCCTGCCCACCCCTCACTCTGGTCACAAGATGTACCTCTGTAGAGTGTTGTTATTAGGGATAGTGGTGTTAGAGCCGTGTTGGGGACAGTTCTTCGGTGGGAAGCAGGTTAAGGCCAAGACAGATACGTCAGCTGGAGAAAGATGTTTTTGCCAGGTGGGTGGACCGTGTGGGTGGATATGTAATAGTGTGTTTGGGTGGGTGTTGTGTGTGTATGTGTGTTATTGTGTTGTGCATGTATGTGTGTGTGTTTATATGATTGACTCAAGCTCGTAATGTACCGTCTTTTAATACCAAATCATCATGTTTTATCTCAAATTGGTATTAATGTAGTTCACTGCTTACACAACCCTTGGTAATTATGGAGGAGAGTTTCACGGTCTATTTCAGAGACACCGACTAGTTTTTCCTGGCCTAAAACAGGTGCTTTTTCTAATTTTCTAAATCTCTGAGTAACATAAAGTTTTCCGTGTGTGGTTCCTTGGCCTGCATCGTCTGAGTCCCTCGCATAGGTCACTGCCTCGTACAGCCAGTGTCGATAAAGAGTTTGATGGAGGAGGGTGTGTCTGGCTGCCCTATAGACAACAAAAGGATAATTTCAATATATACATAATTTTTTTTTTTTTTTTTTTATTGAGCGCAAGTAGAGTAGTGGTGTACAGTATACTGAGCCAAAAAAAAAATTGAAATCGTGAGTAGTAAGGTCTGTAGCGTACGTGAAAACTCCTCCATATTAACCCAACCCTTACACCACATCCTCTGATAAAGTAATGCATTCCATTGATTTATTGCTCCATTTTAGCTTAGGAAACACTGATCTTTTGCTCATCCTCATCTCCTATTCGCTTGTATATTTATCTTATCCTAGATTTTCCTCTGAAAGTTGGGGTCATATATTCTCCCTCTCTAATATTCTCTCTCCTAGTGTTTTCATAGCCGCTCAGGGTCATTAACCTTCTGTGAGATGTACGCACTAACACAGTATGGTTTAACATAACTCATGGTTATAATGGACGAGAACTGCGCGGTCGCTACCTCCGTTACCACTTACGTTTTCTATATATTTTTTGGTCAGTATACTGTGCAGTATTAATCCACTTCCGTATAACCTTCAAAACTTATATACATATTGAAGAAATGATATACGTAGTTGTCTAACAGCGCATACAGACACTCCTCCCCCCGTCCGAGCACCCCTCCCCCCCTTGGAGGTTAGATTAAGTTAGGTTAGGGTAATAATCGTCCCGGCAGGGCAGGGCAGAGCGGACCACTCGGTGGCGGGCGAATGTGGGGCGGGGCACGCTGGTTTTCATACAATTCCGTCACTTCCCTGGTTTCTGAAACACTGACTATTATTTCCTGGCCAAGTTTTAGTGCTTTCTCTGATAGAGATACATTATCAATGGAAACATCGATTTGGTGATGAAAATAAAATAAAAACTTATTATCGGGTTTCCGGAAAAAAATATCTCCATCTGAAAAAGCACTCATTTTTGGCAAGGAAAAAGTTCTGTGTCTCAGAAAATGACCGCGCAGTCCTCATCCATCGGTGGTGGCGGGCCCACCAATGAACCAAACCCTGCATTTATTGAACTTATTCGGTAAATCCCCGCATTTACCGGACTGGCAGAAAAATTTGGTTGAAGCCAAAATTTGTTATATAGAGGTCCTTACAAGCGAGGGTTTACTGTAGTAAAAATACGTTGGAGGAAGAGAGTTTTTAGTTTCTTTAATTTGACATCTCCATGCTTTACCCTGTCTTATTGATCCTTTCTCCCCCAGCTAAAAGGCGCCATCGATGACTGTTCATGCTCCGTGGAGACCATAGACAGCTTCAACAACTGGAAGGTTTACCCACGACTCAACAGTCTATTGCAACAAGTCTTCTTCAGGTACTGGAAGGTGAGGCATGCAAGGCAATCATCTTTTTCTTTCTTTTTCTTCTACGGCACTCAGCGCACCTTCCTAGGTCAATGATAAATCGTTCAGTGTTACTAATCCATTTTTTTGTGTTAATCCATAGGTGAACCTGAACAAGAAGTGTCCATTTTGGGAGGAGGACGGCAGGTGTGCCATCCGTTTCTGCAGCGTTCAGCCGTGCACTGACGTAAGTACTCCGCTCTGTGCCTCCCTCGCAGACACTTGGCCATCGTGCTACTTTTTTCCTCATTAACCCATATAAACTTTTTTTCCTTTAAACCTCTAAAATGCTACTTTTTTCCTCATTAATCCATATAAACTTTTTTTCCTTTAAACCTCTAAAATGCTACTTTTTTGCTTATTAATCAAAGTAAACTTTTTTTTTCCTTTAAACTTCTAAAATGCTTTTTCATATCAGTCTCTTTAAACTGCTTTTGTTCTTTAAAAATTACTTGTGCTTAAGAATTAGTATGTAAATATATGAATATTGGAAGTAACTATGTAGGACCTTTTTTGATAGTGGATCCTGGCAGAACGGTTTACAGTCTTTTCGCCCACAAATAATTTTGCCCAAATCTACAGTTTGTTCGGCCACACTAAAGTTGGTTTGCCCACAAGTGTTATTCAATACACAAATCCTGTAGTAATAACTATATTAAAACCTAATAAACTTAATTGACTTTGGGTGAAATTACCTTTAGGTGTGGGTGAAATTATGATACCGGCAGAACAATTAGCTGAATGCTGGCTGGACAGTAAATATTATCATCTCCCTAGAAGGAATCGCAATGTGCTATTAGCAATCACTTTCCCAAGTAGTAGATGTGGTGCATTTGTGTTGTTGTGGTAAGGCTCATTAAAACAAGATACCATTTATCATTCCATAGGGTCAGTACGGTGCTTGCTGCCCATAGAGTCATGCTCATTGATTTCTTTTGTTCTGTTTTTGTCCTCTAAATGATAATAATCTACAATAATATCCCCTATATGGTCAGGTGCTGTAATTTGCTAAACAAAGAATTTTAATGTATTTTTTTTCTTTATCTACACTGTCAGTTTATATTTTGCTTCCTCATTTAGTTTTATGGTTTTGTTTTAAGTTCAAGTTTTGTGTTTGCCTAAGGATTATGAAAGCTGATTATTTGAGTTTTGTCTGATTGATTTACATGCCTTACTGCATTTATCTTTTAGCAAGAAGACTTTTCATCATCTGAGGACAGTGAAATCCTTCACACCTCGCCCATTAACTTTTCAAGATTGATACAAAACTTTGTTGAAGGTGCAAAGACATGTGAGAAGGTTATACTGTGCTGAGTGCTGCAGCCTACCATTCTGTTGGGTTTATCTTTTTGTTTGTCACCTTCTCACTACATACAGAATATCCAAGAGTTGAGGTGCTGCCATGTGAGTGTGAACTTTATGCAGTGTTAAAAAGTGACTGATTATGCCTGGAAACTACAGGAACTACCACGTGTAGGTCTCGCGGCCTCTTGTAGCTTCCTTATTTTCTTATGTTGATAAATTTATAACTGAAGCCTCGCCTCAAATATTATGTTAGAACAAACTACCTGTGTTCATCCATGACTGGAAATATGAATTATGTCGTTGGAAGTGACATCAGCCTCTTCAAAGTAATAAAACACTTTCCTTTTAGTGTTTGAAAAGTCACATCAGCAAATTGCCTTAGAATTACGCACTCACGTGGTTCCACCTTTTGATACTCAGACTGGAGCCAGCAAATATGTGAGCTTCAGAAAAGAAAAAAACTATATAACATCTGATCACAAAGTTTTGAGGAAGCACCTTTTTTTGTTGTTGTTTTGTCGGCACTGCACTAAAAACGGAGCTTTTGGGGGGCCTTCCTGCTTGTAAATAGTTTTGTTCCAGACTTTTGTCAAATGTCTACTGTTTTGTACGTGCTTCTTCGCCTTGCAATCAGTTTTGTCCTCCTGTGCTCCAGTGGTAAGTTTTTTGGGCTGCACTCTTGAAGTCAGTGGTGCTCATTCAAAATTTGAGTTTGATTTGTACACCAAGCAATTCTCACACCCAGTGAAGATGTAAAGCTAACTGGAAGGGTGGTAGGAAGACACTAGCTGAAGCAGGATGACTTTATCATCTTTTATATTTGGACACAAACCTTTCTCTCTGAAGAAGACGATCTCGAAATGTAAAAAATAATATAGTCTTCCTGCCTCAGCTTGTGTGTTCCCTACCACCTATCCACTCACTTGTCCCATCTTTGTCCAACCACCTCTCCTACACTAGCTGAAGACATCCACCTCTGATCTCCACATGAATTATGTAATGTACAAAAACACATACCAGGTGGTTGTGCAGAAATAAGATCCCATTCAGTAGCTCTAGATTACGTGAACTTCAATATATCGGAACACCACAGGTTCCTGAAGGCCTCAAGGGCAAAGCTGGAGCCTTGGACATCAACAAACCCCAGAAGCGACCGAGACCTACTGACGGTGAAGATTGTGACGAAGAGAATGACCTGGGCTACCTCAACACAACACTCAGGTCAGAAGAAGCTCTTGTTTCTTCATATTGTGAGGATAGATAATGATAACATAGTCTTATCCACTTTTCAAGACTCCATTCCACACTGTCATTTGCAATAATTAGACTAGAATTTTAGAATTATAGATAAATATTTTGATTTAAAAAAAAAATATGGAAAAACTGGTTCACAAATAGGGTGGTAAATGATTGGAATGGACTCAGTAGACAGGTAGTTAGTGCGGAGTCATTAGAGAGCTTTAATAAAAGGAGGCTGGACAATTTCATGGATGGGGATGAAAGGTGGATGTAGGTAGTGTTAAGTAACAGGAACTACCACGTGTAGGTCTCACGGCATCTTGTAGCTTCCTTATGTTCTTAATCAACACATCCTCTATTGCAGTAAGGAGTCCATAGACGGCTTTGAGAGGTGGGCTGCCCATGACAACTTCTGCTTCCTGGACGACGACGACTCAGAGGACAGCAAGTATGTGGACCTGCTGCTCAACCCGGAGAGGTACACGGGCTACACAGGTCCCTCCGCCCACCGCATCTGGAGGACCATCTACCAGGAAAACTGCTTCAAGTGAGGGAATAAGTATTTTTATCTCTAATCTCTCTCTTCCATTTTTTCTTCCTTCTTTCTTTTCACTTCCTACATAATTTAAAAGGAGGCTCGATAATTTCATGGATGGGGATGAAAGGTGGATGTAGGTAGTGTTAAGTAACAGGAACTACCTCGTGTAGGTCTCGCGGCCTCTTGTAGCTTCCTTATTTTCTTATCTTCTTATGTTCCAGTTCATAAAGTGTGCATTTTTCTTTCCCTTAAATTTTTCTTGCAAGTTTCTGCAATAGTTCAGCCTACGAGTGCCGGGGTTTGTCTGTGTTTTACAATTTATTATTTACAGCATGACACGATAATGTACACACTATTAATTACATTATGATTTATTTATAGGCCATCAATGAGCCTGGGACCATATGCCGACTTCAGCAACATAGGAGGTGAGTGTCCATGAGAGGTTTGAGGCAGGTTATCAGTTTATACAGAAGGAATTCAGATCATTTTCCATGTCCTTGATTACCACCGTGCTGTTATGAGAAAGGCTGTCATTTCAATTCTATACTGATTCTCTTGATCTTGATTTTATGATACATGGCTTGCTTTACAAATTTTTGTCTTTTTCTAGTCATTATCAGCAGCGTTGCTTCCTAATTATAGGTATGCTACTTATGCTTATGTAAGATGTTCACTTACCCATAATTTTTCCTTCCTCCCCCCGTTTTCATGAGCACAGCTGATGAGTTCCTGCAGGGTAAGTCTGTTGACAGTAGGTGACGGTATGCTTGGGTGGAGGGATCCTTAGCATAAATCAGCCCTCGTAATGAGTGGCTCTGTAGGAAACGTTCTGTCCGTCTCTGCTAAATTTGTTTTAATGATCCGCAGTGATTGCCATGCCGACACTCGCTAAAATTATTAGAATTAAGCGCTTTAAGCTTGCCATTGATCATCTTAACGGATTCACAACAAGTGTAAATCTGTTGCATGATACAGCTATGCACACATATTGATATCATGAGAAATATCAAGGAAGCTCTTCGATCAGATTTAATGTCTTGTATGATTTTTTCTTCTAAATATCAACCCTACAAAGCATTTGGAGAGCTCATCACCTGTTTCAGTCTCCTGCTTCAATAATTGCTGCATGAACTGCTCCCAATGTGATTTTGTAGCTGTGATATGGAAGACTGTGCCAAACCCTCAGTCATTTTGTAGCAGTGATATGGAAGACTGTGCCAAACCCTCAGTCATTTTGTGGTTGTGATATAGAAGACTGTGCCAAACCCTCAGTCATTTTGTAGAGTGATATGAAGACTGTGCCAAACCCTCAGTCATTTTGTAGCAGTGATATGGAAGACTGTGCCAAACCCTCAGTCATTTTGTGGTTGTGATATAGAAGACTGTGCCAAACCCTCAGTCATTTTGTAGCAGTGATATGGAAGACTGTGCCAAACCCTCAGTCATTTTGTGGTTGTGATATAGAAGACTGTGCCAAACCCTCAGTCATTTTGTAGCAGTGATATGGAAGACTGTGCTAAACCCTCAGTCATTTGTGCAGTGTATGGAGACTGTGCCAACCTCAGTTTTGTAGCGTGATATGGAAGACTGTGCCAAACCCTCAGTCATTTTGTAGCAGTGATATGGAAGACTGTGCTAAACCCTCAGTCATTTTGTGGTTGTGATATGGAAGACTGTGCCAAACCCTCAGTCATTTTGTAGCAGTGATATGGAAGACTGTGCCAAACCCTCAGTCATTTTGTAGCAGTGATATGGAAGACTGTGCCAAACCCTCAGTCATTTTGTAGCAGTGATATGGAAGACTGTGCCAAACCCTCAGTCATTTTGTAGCAGTGATATGGAAGACTGTGCCAAACCCTCAGTCATTTTGTAGCTGTGATATGGAAGACTGTGCCAAACCCTCAGTCATTTTGTAGCTGTGATATGGAAGACTGTGCCAAACCCTCAGTCATTTTGTAGCTGTGATATGGAAGACTGTGCCAAACCCTCAGTCATTTTGTAGCTGTGATATGGAAGACTGTGCCAAACCCTCAGTCATTTTGTAGCTGTGATATGGAAGACTGTGCCAAACCCTCAGTCATTTTGTAGCAGTGATATGGAAGACTGTGCCAAACCCTCAGTCATTTTGTAGCAGTGATATGGAAGACTGTGCCAAACCCTCAGTCATTTTGTAGCGTGATATGGAAGACTGTGCCAAACCCTCAGTCATTTTGTAGCAGTGATATGGAAGACTGTGCCAAACCCTCAGTCATTTTGTAGCAGTGATATGGAAGACTGTGCCAAACCCTCAGTCATTTTGTAGCTGTGATATGGAAGACTGTGGTAAACCCTCAGTCATTTTGTAGCTGTGATATGGAAGACTGTGCCAAACCCTCAGTCATTTTGTGGTTGTGGATATCACAAACATGTATTATATGATGGACCAGTCTGCACAGCGATTTATCACTAACTGCAATGTACATACGAAAAATTGCTTTTGAGACTTAGACAAGTTTGATTAATAGCTTCATAAATTACCCAGCTAATTACTCCTAATAAACTGAACATTGTGAACTCATAACATGCAGATTTCATCTTTTCTAATCGTTAAGATTTGTTCTTAATTAAGTGACTTGTAAGACGACCTCACATCCAATATTGAAATTGTATATAATGCATCTGTAATGTACATAATGCCTTGTGTACATTTTACTTCAGCCACATCAATCTTTCTGTATGATTTAAATGTGCAATCATTGATATATCTTGTAAGCTTGTAATCTCTCAACAGGGTTATGGTTCTTTACTCTGATCAATGAGTGTATATGCCATCAATCATTGTAGTGTTTACTCGTGATCTGTTTTGTCACTGATCATGGCTTAGTTACCGGTGGCGGATTACCAGTTAAAAAGATTGCTAAATGCTTGGATTTCTTCTTAAATATTTGCTTCAATATCATAAGAAAATGTATATAAGACTGAGTGTACTTCTAAACTGCTTTTATATCATGAGGACATGTAGGTACAGAATGAAATACTTTGCTATGATCAAATCAGATGCATATTTAGAATTGTGACAGATTTGCTTTGTCATCGAAAAAATATGGATCACAAAATAACCGGCTTCCAAGCATTAATGAAAAGCTTGATTAACCCAAGTGGACGCCAGCACCTATATTACACCTTTTCCAGACCTGTGCCTGGAGAAGCGTGCGTTTTACCGCGCCGTGTCAGGCCTCCACAGCAGCATCAACATTCACCTCTGTGCTCGCTACCTTCTCTCAGGTGAGCCCAAAACATTCGCTATGATGAACGTAACCATTGGATTATTCAGACTTTCGGCTAATAGACCCAGGCCTTCCGGTGCATTTTTTAAGCCAATCTTACTGGGCGACATTTTTGAGATCCAGAAAGGTATAGTCGGCCTACCTGTTAAAATATATTGTTTTGGTTACATCAACTTCACCCTTTTGTATGTTGTGTATAAATAAAGATCATATGCAGTAATAAGAGTGCACTTCTGGATCTAACACACACAGACATGATGAGCCATTGTACCCAGGAAGGATTTTATGAACTTGTCGCCCAGTAGCTTAAAAATGTCCTTACTGGGCGACAGTTTTCCATCACTGGGAGACATTTTGGTCGCCCAGTTAGCATGGTAAAAAATGCACCGAGGCCTTACCCCACACCAATTAGTTCGAATTAGAGAGGGTTTACTGTACTGGCTTGTGTAGACACCTTTTTACACTGACAAAGCAAACCAAAAGTATATTAAGTTACGAATCAAAACTGCCACACTGAAAGAAAAGTTTAATATTGGAACAAGCTTACTTACAAACATAATTGATTCCTGAGGTTTGTGCTTGACTGAAAAAATGACTCCAAATGTATGCGTGTCTAAAGTTACTCCTGAATACTGTGAAAAAAATGTTCGTACAATACTGGTGCACCCCAAAAATGTATTCAATCTTACCCCCTTTTCTCCTCTCCCTCCCATTCATGACCCTTCGCTATACAGTAAAACCTCTCGTATTTGGACTAATTGGGCCAAGGAGTGGTCCAAGTAATGCAAGGATCCGAATAATGGGGGGATTATTTATGTGGGTATTTAGATATGTATAAAAAAAAAATAAAAAAAATTCTAGGTTAGGAAATTTCAACTCCTAAAGAAAAAAAAAAATTCTAGGTTAGGAAATTTAAACTTAAAAAATAAATAAATAGGCTAGGAAATTTGACCCCTTAAAAAAAAAAAAAGAGGAGGTCCGAATAATGTCAAAGTCCGAATAATGAGGGTCCGAATGCGAGAGGTTTTACTGTACTCAATACTCAATACTGCGAAAAAATAATGTTCGTACAATACTGCTGCACCCCAAATATATATTCAACCCGAGCCCCTTTTCTCCCTTTTCACTCCAACGCATAAAACCCTTCGCTCTCCCTTCCATTCATGAACCACCATACAGGAACTACCACGTGTTGTGTAGTCTGTAACTTCCTTATTTTCTTATGTTTTTATGTTCTAACCACTCTCCCTCCATTGCTCCAGACAAGAGTGGATTTGACCTATCATCTGAGGGCATTTGGGGTCACAATGTGGAGGAGTTCCAGCGCAGGTTTGACCCACAACTGACGGGAGGCGAGGGACCCAAGCGCCTCAAGAACCTTTACTTCCTTTATTTACTAGGTGAGTGTTCGTATGCTCTCTCTCTCTCTCTCTCTCTCTCTCTCTCTCTCTCTCTCTCTCTCTCTCTCTCCCCTATACTATTCTGAACTCTTATGTACAATGGTTGGCAGTCATATCTAGTTCATCAGGGTCAAATATACAATATATGTGTGCACTTCTATACCCTGTTAGACATAAATGATTAAAATATTCATGGTTACGTACGTATATGATATTTTTTTGTTTTTTTTTTTGTGTATTTTTATGTTTCATTTTATTTTGCTCATAAATTGATTGATGCTGAACCGCAATTAATGTTTACGTGTATATTTCTGCCTCTCTCTTCACCCCAGAGTTTATTTTATTTTGCCCAAGAGCTGAGTAATGCTGACCCATAATTGCAATCATGATAAGACTGTTTATGTGTATATTTCTTACTCTGTCTCTTCACCCCAGAGTTGAGAGCCCTTGCCAAAGCAGCGCCTTATTTGGAAACCCTCGAGTACTACACCGGCAATGAGGAAGAGGACAAAGACGTCAAAATGGCCGTCAAGGATCTGCTCTCTGTCGTAAAGTAAGTGTGTTTCCTTCCGTCTATATCATCATTAAACATTGACAGTCATCATCAGCATCACCACACAACTGCACCCACTGTAATCTTTAGTCATTGCAGCATTATCATCTTTATATGAATTAATTTTCACTGTTGCATTCCCTCCACCACATACACACACACACACACACACACATACACACACACACACATAAACACACACACACACCTTGCTACATTTCAAATTAATTACAGTAACATAAGAACACAACATAAGAAAATAAGGAAGCTACAAGAGGCTGCGAGACCTACACATAGTAGTTCCTGTCAACTAACTAACATACGTAAACAAACCTAATTGATTTCATACGCCTGTTTGCCTCAGGAGCTTCCCGGAACACTTCAACGAGCACTCCATGTTCAACGGGGGACTACAGGCGGCCAAGCTCAAGGAGGAATTCCGGGAGCACTTCCGTAACATCAGCAGAATCATGGACTGTGTTGGCTGTGACAAGTGTCGGCTGTGGGGAAAACTGCAGGTACTACCAAGGGAACGTGTGTGTGTGTGTGTGTATGTGGGGCAAACTGCAGGTACTACCAAGGGAACGTGTGTGTGTGTGTGTGTATGTGGGGCAAACTGCAGGTACTACCAAGGGAACGTGTGTGTGTGTGTGTGTGTGTGGGGCAAACTGCAGGTACTACCAAGGGAACGTGTGTGTGTGTGTGGGGCAAATTGCAGGTACTACCAAGGGAACGTGTGTGTGTGTGTGGGGCAAATTGCAGGTACTACCAAGGGAACTTGTGTGTGTGTGTGGGGCAAACTGCAGGTACTACCAAGGGAACGTGTGTGTGTGTGGGGCAAACTGCAGGTACTACCAAGGGAACGTGTGTGTGTGTGGGGCAAACTGCAGGTACTACCAAGGGAACGTGTGTGTGTGGGGCAAACTGCAGGTACTACCAAGGGAACGTGCATGGGTGTGTGTCTGTGGGTTAGGATGGCACTGGAAAACGAATATATTTTAGCATTATTTTCTTTGATTAAGTGTAGACTCAACCTTGACTTGACAACCTAGACTTCATAAAAGATTTTGGGAAACGATGAAAACTATATATATAAAAAAAAAAATGGGATTGATGATAAAAAAAATTCTTCCGTTTATGAACTCCTACCCGGAACAATTTGCATAAAGCTTCTTCAAAACATACAATATAGAGCACTTTTTTTTCTTATATTTTCTATGATGTATTTTTCTTCAGATCACTGGCTTAGGGACGGCACTGAAGATTCTGTTCTCGGGAAACTTTGACCACCCGATAGACCAACAGCTCAACCTGTCCGTGGTGAGGCAGACCAACTTCCAACTATCGAGGGAGGAAATTGTCTCTCTTTTCAATGCCTATGGGAGGTAAGTCTACATTTACTGATCATTGTCCTTCATTATCGTGAGGTAGTTAGTGCGGAGTCAATAGGGAGCTTTAAAAGAAGGATAGACAATTTAATGGATGGGGGATGAAAGGTGGATGTAGGTAGTGTTAAGTACTAACAGGAACTACCATGTGTAGGTCCTGCGGCCTCTTGTAGCTTCCTTATTATCTTATGTTCTTATTGCTTGTTTCATTATCATCTAAACTGCTAAACAAGGTTGTGATTTGGTTATATCATTGTAAAATCTGATGAGTGTGAATGAACTGTTCTTCCTGAGGCATCCCACTGATAGTAAATTATTTTTTTTCCTCTTAACACAGGGCATCATAGGATTACAATCATAGAATAAGATAACAATATCACATGGACTATATATATATATGCCCTTCATATCTGTGTGGGGTGGTTGACCAAGGGAAGAAGCCCGTCAGGGTGGCAAGGTTGGTAGAGACGTAAGCTCGCAATGTGCAGCGTCCCTGTGCATTCGGTCAGCGGTTCGAGTCCCCCTAGTTCGTGCTGACGTGGCGGCGCTTTGTATAGTCAATAACCTTGTAGTTGGTACTTGCAAAGTGTCTAGATAGGATGAAAATCTTATCTGACCAAGGGAAAGTAAACCGTAATAACCTGGGAGGGGAGGCCTAATATATAAAATAAATAATGATAAAGGATAATCTTGATAAAGGGATCTATGCTTCACAATAGGCTGAAAGATCAGAGACAGAGAGGAGTAGTCTGGGAAAGTGAAAGTTATCATATGCTGCACATGTATTGCATAACGCCAAGCTAAAAAAACTGTGAGCTCTTGCAAGTAATTAGATACGGGAATGTAATTGCTTAACCCCTTGAGGCCCAGAACGTCATTTGCATTGTAATTTTGGCACCATTAGACGATTTTCAGTGATTATAAGCAATATTTTATAGATATGACCTGTTTAGTATCCTTGTCCACTAACTAATTTGGTATATTCAGTTACTTTTCGTAATTTTATGGCTAACGACAGACAATTTTATATAGCCAAGGAAAGATCTGGGCGTGAAGGGGTTAACATGGTTCTGATATAGTCTCTCTCTTCCTAACCTTCCACAGACTAAGCCGCAGCATTCTAGAGTTGGAGAACTTCCGGCAGGAGAGTCTGAGATAATGAAAGGAAGAATGCCTGAAGAGGAACTCATTCTGTGATATTTGTTGTACATAACGTTCGTGGTTACAAATATTACTGGTTGGCTCACTACCACCTCCATGGGCCTGCTGATGGCCTAAGTGTACCTTGCTCTGAGTACACTGAGGGAAGGTGCCTGTTAGGACATGGAGATACACACACACACACGGACACACTGGTATTTAGGCTTCTCCAACCAGACAGTGGCGCACCAATAGAATGCTGTCGCCAGTACAAGAGGTTAATCTATATTCATCAAACACTGTATGGGTGTTACTCATCACTGATATATTTTAAAGATTTCACCAGTCCTTCATAGGGAATGTCGCCTCCGTGGTGTAGTGGCTGGCGCGCCTGGCTACCAATCTGCGGGCCTTGGTTCGAATCCGGGCCAGGGCAAGTCGGCGGCCAGCACACCCAGCTGTTCATCCTCCCTTTCGGGGTTGATAAATGGGTACCTGGGGAAACCTGGGGAAGGTAACTGTGGTAACCCGGATGTCACACTAGCCCTGTGTCTCGGGGTAGCGGGTCGTCACCCACCACAGGCTCAAAGGCTAATGCCACGGAGATGAGCACCGAGGCCACACGCAGCGTAGTGTGTGCCCCCATCTTGACCTATACTTTTCATAGCGAATAGTTAAGGTATTTTATTGCATTAGCTGCTCAGAGGAATCAACCGTGTAGTGTTTCATAAGGCATTGATTTTTTTTTTACAAATATTGAAATACTGTACATTCCCTACTGCAGGTTTCACATAATACACATTTTTATCAGGTTTGTAAGAGCTAAGGAGATGACGCTTCATCCTGTTTTGCTGTGTCTTGAAACTTGTTACTTATATGTTTATTTATTATTTTATCTTTGTTCTGCTCTTGACAATGATGCAACCGTCTGATTTTGCTATGCCAGATAATTCTTCAGATTTATTTGTTGTTGATGTCTATATCTTGTTTTTAATGATCTACTGTTTAAGAGATTATTTATATTGTGAATGTTGATTAGCATCACTCTTAGATATCCTCCAAAACGAATTAGTATTTTTTTTCTTCTCATGAACTGAAATATTCTGCAAGACTCTCTCACACTCACACACACACACACACATTCATGCCATTCCTCATTCCTCCCTAACCACTACATTTATCCTTTCAAACCTATTTTTCAGTCTGACACTCATGCACATCCCTAACTATCTTGAGTATACTTTTTTTCTTATATCAGTCATTATTAATTATTTTTCCTGCATTCTAAGTCTGTCTTATTCCACCACATGCACTGTCCAGGTGGTTTGGGCTCACCTCTTCTTCTTTCTGTTAGACGTCAGTTTTTCCCATAATTTTTATGAGGTTAGATGACCGATGATACGCTCTCAGAATCTTCACCTTTCAGAATTAAGAGTATCATCCCAGATTCCTTATTCATGTTGCTGCGATACGTTTGAAAACACATATTTATTATATTTTCTGTACATCTGCCCTTACACTCCTTCTATTATCTGTAATGTTTCTATTTCTCGCCTCCTTACCACCACACCTTCCCCACTCATGATTATGTTTATTGTAGCTATCAGTATCTCTTTAGCTTTATATTAGTGCTGATAGTAATACTTAAGGCACTTGAAAGCATGTAGTTAAAAGCTAACTCTTATCTTCAATGTCTGCAAGATTAAATTTTCTTTGATTAGCAGCCTTATTGTTGTCACTGTCATATCCTTTCATGTAGCTATCATTATCATTGACATGCTACCACTGATCACTTTTAATTTCATACATTTTCACATGTGCCGAACAGAAAGACCTTGCAGTCTCTTTTCTGGCTGGACGGTAGAGGTAAGTTAAGTGTTGATTGCATGCTATGCCTTGTACTGATGAGACCTCATCTTTGCACTGCATGTGTCACCACTATTCATGTCTCACTGGCCTCATTTTTGGTGCTGTGCAAAAAGTCTAGCTAGCCGTAAGTGTGGAGGAATGTGACACTATAGATCTAGAAGGTACATGCCGTTGCAGATCAGTGTATAGATAGACTTGCTTGACTGATTATTTATATCATTTAGAGACTGGGTGGATATGCCATCTCCTTGTTACTGTTAAAAGGTTTATCATAAAAGTTTTATAAATATGCCTCGGCCTTTTGTATTACATTGCAACTATTCCCAATTTTTTTTTTTTTAGCAACTTCAATATTGTAAAGTTTAAAATTTGGACATGATATGATTGCTATCAAACCTTTACAATATATTAAACTAATTGAATAGTACAACATATGATTGCTACCAGCCCCATGGAGCAATTGGTTTTCTGATTGATTTGTTTTACGGAACCCTGACACATGTAGCTACAGCAATACAAATGTGTCAGTGTTGCCAGCCCTAAAGTATTGACCATGAAGGAAACAACATTTAGACACATATGCATCACACCAGCATCCCTCTGCCCAGGCCACCTGCATGACAACACTATCACTCTAGACACCGCCTTCTCCAGATGTATGTTTGCATCACCTACAAACGCAGATTGTCAATGTTCTGTACACTTGCACCACTGACTGACTGACTGACTGACTGACTGACACCACAACCACGAGATCTTTGGCCATTACCAGATTCTTGGTGGCAACAGATATCCCATCATAGTGTGTATATGACTGTTAAGTGAAGCATCTGTCATGATTACAAAGTTTATCCATGAAAATGCTAAGAAAGGCTGTATTTATATTTTTGTTTGGCTCTTACTGAGGCAAGTAGAATATTTCTATGGAGTCGGCCTTTAGACATCAGAATGCATAAGGGTAGTCCTTTCTTGGACACATTAATGATTATAATGGCTGCAAGAAGCTTTCAGACATAAGCCTCTATCTTTTCATTCAAAGTAATCGTATCTTCAGGACTGTCATGCCACCAGGTGTCATATTCTCCATGTACTATGACTATCGTCTTTTGTCACATCAGCCATGCACACACAGGAAGCTTCAATGTTCCTAACCATTGCCTGTTCAAATCAACTTCAAGGTTAAAGCTCCTCCATTACAGTGCATGGGATAAGTTATTTGTGTATAGACGTATGCCAATTCCCTTCCCTGATTATAATTTAATGGTAGTGGTTGTGTAGGTAAGAATGCATTCGATTGCTAGTCACTGGATGGAGAGGAGCATGTTTCATCCATGAAGTTATCTGCGTGGCTGATGTCTCTAGACATGAGAACTAGACAGCACAACCTTGTAACCTTCAGTCCCTTGGATTACTCCCAGCAAGAGTACATACACATGGGTATCTTACATGACAAGGTTGCCTCCCATCAAATTCATCTTCCTACCTACCACTGGGACCGCTGTTGATGATGTTTTAATTTTCCAGAGGACCCGTGACTTCCCCTGAATCTGTGTACTTCATGTTAACTAAGTTTGATAAATCATTTGCAGGCTTTCCAGTAGGGGAATATTTTTCACTGACAAACAGCTTTTTACATGTATCCAGGTTGGTGATGAAAGTATACTACAGAAAACTTTGTACTTTGAAAAAAGTGAAAATAAAAAGAAATTCATCATATCAGCAGTTTTTACATCGCTTCAACAGTTTGGTCATTTCCCATGAAAACAAAAAGTAGAAACATGTTTTTATTTATGTGCCATCCCACTCGTCGCCTCCGCGGTGTAGTGGCAAGCGTGCCTGGCTACGAATCTGCGGGCCCTGGTTTGAATCCGGGCCAGGGCAAGTCGGCGGCCAGCCCAAAAGCTGTTCATCCCCCTTCCAGGGTTGATAAATGGGCACCTGGGGAAGGTAACTGGTAACCCGGATGTCACGCTAGCCCTGTGTCCCGGGCTAACGGGTTGTTACCCACCCCAGGCTCAAAGGCTAATGCCACGGAGATGAGCACCGAGGCCACGCGCAGCATAGTGTAGGCCTCCAACTTTACCTTTTACCACTTGTTAGGAAAGTCAATTGTAGGGAATAAAAGTGTTTGATTACAGCACGTTATGGCTACATAAACCCACTATTTCAAGCAGTAGTATGTGGCATCTTTATGGCCACTACTCACTCAGTAATGAAGAATAATTTGAAGTGATGATAAAACAATTAATTTGTATGACATCAGTAATCAATAATGTGGTCATTAGTATTGCTAAAAAAAATTCTTGTTATCAAAATTCCCTGAATCTTTTAGGAAATATGCGATTTTTATTTATGAACAGGTAGATTAATTACAACATGATAGACACCACACTTAGACTAATGGAATCTGGAATCTAGTAAGGTTTACTTCTTCGTTGTTTTGTCTTTTTCGCCTTATGTTCTTTCCCTGTAGTTGTCTGTAATTCTGGCTTCCACAGCCTCACCACCCCACACTCTCCTCCCGTGAAGAAGGTGTCTGTCTGGGGCTGATAGAGCGCCGTGCGTGTCATCAGCAGCGGCTGGCGGGCCGCGAAGGACCCGTGGGGCTTCAGCTGCCCGAGGAGAGGTCGAGCCTCAGTGTTCGCAGACAGTCACTCGAGTCACTGGAATCACTCTCGGAATCAGCATGAAACCCAGCCAAGATAAGCGGGTCCTCTCCATGACCACATTCCATGACAGACACAATGTAACTATCATCTGGTTCCGGGCACTTGATGACACTTGCCACCTCCTCCCTGCTGAAGCTGTGTCGCGGCGCCGACTCCCGGATGTCCCAGTACTGCAGCGTCTCAACGTCTGTGGCTGCTGCCAGCCTTTCATATTTACCCCCATGGCTGAGCCAGCACAGCTTCCCGGCAACTACCTCTGCATTTAAACTGTAGGTGAGAGCATCACCCTCCGAGTTCTGTGATACGTCAAATATATTGATTACTCCATCAGTTGAGGCTGAAGCAAGCAAGTCTTCCTGATTTGGGTTGAAAACAACTTGGGTGATGTCATCCGTGACAGACTCAAAGTAGCTGCCGAGAACCTCCTTTCCACGAATGTCCCAGAACAGTACAAAAGCCCCCTCCTCCACCAACTCTGTGCCCCCACACAGAATTCTTTCATTGTTGGAAATATCAAAACACGTGATGGGTTTCAATATAGACGAATTCTCTGTGTTTCCCTGCAGTTCCTTCTCACAGTGGCTGGTTCGCAGGTCCCACAGTTTGACGGTGCCGTCGTGGCTGCTGGTCCACAGGATGTTACTGTCGGTCCGGGAGAACTTGACGCCACTGATCACCTCCTTGTGGGGCTCCAGGGTGAGTGTCTTGGTCAGGGTCTCTGTTTCCATTAATGTCACTGACTTATCCGAGGCAGACACGGCCAGAGCCTTCCAGCCCTCAGCGTGGGCGAGGTCCAGGCAGTAGTCGTCCTCAGCCACCCGCAGGCTGGTCACTGCCTTGTACTCCTTGGGGAAGGTGGCGGCCATCTTCATGCTGGAGGATGGTACTGCAATCTAAAAATGGCTATCCTCTTTCCTGAAAATTGTGGAGAAATATATAATGAATACTAAATATGTTGTAATATATTCTTTCTTTGAATTTAACAATGTGATGTAAGTAGCAGTAAGAAGGGTGTGTGGTTATATTACATTATATTACTCAAAGAAAAGCATTATATATAAAAGTAAAAAGATAAAAACAGGGTAATTATGGTTTCCCAGCAGCCCGTAAGTATTAAAACAAGATCGTCAAAAATTTCCACGTCGACGAATGTAACACCGTCGAAGAGTTCTCGCTTTGTTTCGACGAGAATGTCGACAACAGGAACACCAGGAATTACCACGTGTAGGTCTCACGGCCTCTTGTAGCTTCCTTATTTTCTTATGTTTTTATGAGTTCCATAATTTTGTAGCTAAATCTATCAGAAAAACGATGTTTCGGTAAATTTCCAGATGAACACCGAACTTCCTTTGGTGGACGAAACTATTTTTTTCTGGTGAGTTTTGATGCGTTTTGAATTAATCTGCTGACCGTTTCTGTCGCAAGTCAAATTTCTTTTTTCTTCAAAAAGAGAAAAAAAAAAAAAAATGAGCCTAACCGAATCTATACCTAACCTTTACCTACCTAAGAAACAAAAAACTAACCTTTATCTAACAAAAAAAAAAAAAACAAAAAAAAAAAAATTGCGACGGAAAGGGTTAGCAGATTAATTCAAAGCAGAAACAACGACATGAAACAAGAGATAGAGAAGATAATACAGGAAAACACACAACCACTCCTGATAACTGGGGACTTTAATGGACATGTTGGCTTTAAAGGAAAACAGGGTGTGAACAGAAATGGTGAAATAGTCCTACAATGGATGGAAAAACACGCCTTAATAATGCTAAATGATGATGAAAAATGTCAGGGAGAGTACACATGGGCTAGAGAAGAACAAAAGAGTGTAATAGACTTTGCTTTGGTGACGGATACATTTTATAAGAGATTCCACGGAATGATGATAGACGAGGAGAAAGAAAAATTTGACTTATCAGACCATAACTTGATAGAAATAGTAATAAAGGTCAAAGAAGAAAGGAAAGAGTACAAGGAAAAAGAGTGGATAGTGAAAGAATACTACAGGACAGATAGAAAATCATTGGAGAGCTTTAGGAAAAATTTAGAAGCACAAGTAGTAGGGAAGGAGAATGAAAGTTTAGAAAAGTTAGAGTGGAGAATTAAAGAAACAGCGAATAAAGTATTAAAATGTACATATAGAAGAAAAATGGTGAGGGAGATAAAGATGAGGAGGAGAAATGGAAGGAAAGATATATACAACAGAAGATAAAAGTACAAATACAAATAAGGAAGGAAATATATAAACACGAAGAGAAATTAACAAGAGAAATCAAGGAAAGTAAAGATGGAAGGAAAAAGATGTGGGAATATATCAAAATATTAAAGGGAGAAAAGATAAAGGAAAAGAGTGCACTAAGGTTATATGGGGAGGATGGCGTAGAGTTGGAAAGAGAAAAGGCAGAGGAGGAAGTCAAAGAATATTGGAGTAAAATATACAAGAAATATGATAATGAGATAGACACAGTGTGGAACGCAGAGAAGAAAGAGGAATATATAAGGGAATACAGTAAAGTAAAACAGGACATAGACGGGAACCAGACAATTAAGTTACAAAGAGTAGATGAAGTGGAAGAGATGGAAAGGGAATACACAGAGACGTGTAGCATAGGAGTAAGAGAACACATGGAAATGGCGAGAAGAGTACAGGGAGGATGTATATACTTGGAAGAGGAACAGATCAATGAAGACAAGGTGATGAAGTGTTTAAAGAAGATGAAGAACAAAAAAGCAGCGGGAACAGATGAAATAAAGCCAGAATATTATAAGGAACTTTCAAAGAGTAAGACATTGATGACAGTGTTAGAAAAAGGTATGAAAACAGTGTTAGAGACAGGGAATGTGCCAGGAGGATGGAGGGAGTCAAGGACAGTAATGATACCAAAGGTTAGCAAGCCAAAAGTTAGGGAATTAAGACCAATAGCACTAACTAATGTTGGGTATAAATTGATGATGGCTGTAATCAGAAATAGTCTGGAAGATCATATTAGGAAAAATGAAATAGGGAAAGACACACAGGCAGGATTCACAGGGTAGAATAGAAAATAATTTATTCATATTAAGATATTGCATAGAGAGGTCCTATAAACTAAAGAAACCACTAATAGTCATTTCAATAGATTTTGCAAAGGCCTATGATAGTATTAAGAGAGGAAAAATGATAGAATTATTAATGCAATATAAGATTAACCCTAAGATTATTGAATTCATAGCAAACGTATATATAGGAGACAAGACCAAGATAGAATTAGGATCAGGTAAAGAAGTAGAGATAAATGTAACAAGTGGAATTAGGCAAGGGTGTACGGCTTCAACAACTCTGTTTAAATGAGTGACCTTCAGGATTATCCAGGCATTAGAAGAACTAGGCAAGGGGTTTAAGGATGAATTGTTTAGCATACCAGCACTTTTCTTTGCAGACGACGGGATGTTACTAGCAAATAGTATAGAGGAGGCAGAACAGGTAGTAGTACATAGGTTAGAGGAAATAGGTAAGGAGTATGGATTGGAAATGAATAAAAATAAAAGTAACATCATTATTTTCAATATAAAAGATAAGCCTGAAAAGTTGGGAAATATAAATGTTAGAGATAGAATGAAATATTTAGGGATAACCATAAATGACAAGAAGAATTGTTTCAAAATACAAAAAGAAGAAATGTTTAATAAGGCAAGAAAAATGGCAAATATGACGTATAGTATCATCGCAAAAAGTTGCTCTAAAATTCTAATAGGGAAAACGTACTGGAAAAGTGTGGCATTACCATCAATACTATATGGGGTTAATGTGATCAATTTAACAAAGCAAGAAATGGATAAATTACAGAGAATTGAAAATGGGGTGTACCGTCAAATCTTTGGGGCACAGGCCTATACACAGGGGGCAGCACTCCTGGGGGAAGTGGGAGCATCCAGTGTTAGGAATAGAATAAGGGAGGGACAGTGGAAATACTTGAGGTATGTATTAGTAGACGGGAATGACCTAGTGAAAAGGATAGGAGAGGAGATGATTGAGAAAAGACAAAATAAATGGATGCAAGCTGTAATGAAAGATTTGAGAAAGACTGGAGTCATGAACCAGGGTGTGAGGTGTGAGACAAAGGAGAGTATAAGGAAAAAAATGAGAGTTGGACACAAGAGAATGGGTGAATGAAATGAATGAAAAAACAAGTTTGAAAATATATAGAAAATGGAGAAAAGAGAAGGGAGGCCAAGAAGAAATATACAGCAATGACCAAGCTTCAGAACTACTGTTCAAGTGCAGGACAAACAACCTACAATTAAACGACAGAAGGAGGTTCTGGGGAAAAGAAATAACTTGTGATTTATGTGGGGCGGAAAAGGAGGACTTAAAACATTTTCTGTTATGGTGCCCAGCCTACAGTAATGAAAGAAAGAAAAGTGTGAGGCTACAACAACCTTACTTAGAGGAGGAAGAGGATATAGTGGGGGAGTATTTGTTCGGAGAGGGGAATGTGGAAGAAGCAAAAAGAACAATCAACAGTTTTTGGATGACCAGAGAAAATAAGAAGAAAGAAAAAGAAAGAAACTAATAAGATAGAATAAGAGAAGAAAACAAATTAAAGACCCAGACAGCAAGAAGAAACACGTCAGGGAGTGCCGTTGAAAAAGGCCAGACTCCCGACCAACAACTGAACTGAACTGAACATCAAAACTCACCAGAAAAAAATTGTTTCGTCCACCAAAGTGAATTCGGTGTTCATCTGGAATAATACCGATGTTTCTTCCTGAAATAACGGGACGCTGAGAAATCAAATAATGTCCCCTTTTTATACTTCATTTACTACTCACCAACTATAAGAAATGATGCAATATTCGTTGCCCCGCCGCAGCTACCACTCTATAGGACGACGAGTCAATATTACCCAAAACAGTAATTAAGGATGTACCAATCTCGCCGTTGTTTTGGCTGACAGCTGGCCTTGGTTCTTGATTCCTGGTGTTTGTTAGGGGTGCAAGGATCCCTTCAGGAACCCTGAGCCCTGGGGAGGTCCTGTTGAGTCTATCACAGGTGTGGCAGCTGGCTCGACTTCTTCAGGAAGGCGCAGGTGAGGCTGTTGACAGTGTTGTCGTGGACGCCTGCCGTCGCTAGCAGGGCTATAGGCAGGTCAAAGGTGGTGACGTTCAGGGTGAGGAGTTGAGAACGTAGCACAACACAGTGAGAATGGAAGCGTGGACACTGGACGGTGCAGCAGGGAAGTGGTGACCAGCACTGCCACCGCCTCTCACGTGTTGCGACTTATAGCGGATGGCTACTTGTTTACCTCGCTTGTGCTCGGTGCTCGTGGCGGCCAACAGGTGGTGCTAGAGTACCTTGAATAATCTTTACAGGGACCCTAGGTGGTGCTACTCAATAATAACTCATTTATTTCAATTACCACCAAAGTAACTGAAAAAATAAATACGCATAATAAAGCTTAGGTATATAAAGGAATACGGAAACGGCCAGCTTTTGAAATAGATAATATCTTTGAGTTTTTGGACTTTGGTGTTGCAAGGATTCCGGACTGAAGCGACGTAAATAAACTTTCGTCTGCACATCGGCATCCCTCACGCCTCACGCAGCTTGACACTTTACAGAAGTGAAGTACAATAAGCATAATATACAGTGCGGTTGTTTAGTTCAGTCAAAGCTGGAAGGATGAATTATTCAGAATTTCCATAAGTAAGTATAAAACAACACAATCGTGATATGAAAGTGCATTTTTCCCACAACAATTTTATTTTTACGCAGGCTTTAAAAAATCAGGAAACATATGAGTTTAACATATGGTGAAGGATGTATCTTAAAAACAGTTACAAATCCTAGTTAGGAGTAGAAATTAAAAAGTCAATTAACGGTTGTTTTTAAGATAACGTAACATTTGAAACTACTCAAGCAGCCGTGTCCCTTCACTAAACACATGAAACACACGTCACATACACACACCAATACAAAGAGAGTGTAGGAATAACTTAGGACACACAAACAACCTCTCACTTCAAACAGAAGAAGGAATAAGGCCGATATAAAATATTGACAAAAAAAAACCAAATAAAAAAGAAATACACCAAAACCAAAAAATCGAAATCAACTCATTAAGCGCATATTTTATACCTAAATCGATGCGAAAAAATCGAAATATATTGAAACGCACTAAAATCTTCCTAAACTTGATGTAGGAAAAGAGGAAAGGATAAATAGATGGCTTAAAAAATGTGGAATTTATTTCAGTTTTCAATAAATGACCAAAATACCTTAAGAAACATTTGAATAAATACAGAAAAAAACAGATAACTTTTAACCCGTGGGCTGCGGCAAGTCTTCCGGAAGGCTCTGCTGAGCGACTGCGACTAGGGTACTCTAACTGCGACAAGCCTTCCGGAAACGCAATTTTCAATGGGCCCCAGACATAACTAGGTCACGGTTTGTTTACAGCGGTGCATTGTGGGAATAAGTCGGGGTCGCCGTGGGTGGACCTACGAAGGGAAAAATTTCGAGTTGTTTTGCGCGAAATTGATATTCCAGGTGCTATATTACCGTGTTCTGTTCTCGCTGACAACACTATAGAGAAGACCTGAGGTAATAGCTGATGTGCAGAGTCTTCTAAACCAGGAAAACAGAGTCATAACAGAGCCTCGTCAAGAGGTAAGTAAGTGGTAGTGTTAGAGGTAGGGGGTTCACCGAAAAGGCAGGCACTGCTCGGGGATCGAACCCGAGACCTTCCACTTGCCGGGCGGACGTGCTACCATTACACTACGGTCGCCTCCTGGTGACAACCCACACATCTCCCCCCTAAGGCCCACCCAGGGCCAGTCCGGGGAATGTGTATCGCATACCTCTATCCTACTCACTGCGCCATGTTAGAGTAGGGGGTCTCACCAATAAAGGATGCACTGCTCGGGATTCGAACCCGGGACCTTCCGCATGCCGGGCGGCTGTGCTTCCCGTTACACCACGGGAACCTCCTAGTGACAACCCACACAGTAGTAGTGTAACGGTAGCACGTCCGCCCGGCAAGTGGAAGGTCTCTGGTTTAATCCCCGAGCGGTGCCTGCCTTTTCGGTGAACCCCCTACCTCTAACATGGCGCAGTGAGTAGGATCGTGGATGCACATTCCCCCGGTCAGGCCTGCGGGAGGCAGCCTTAGGGGGGAGATGTGTGGGTTGTCACTAGGAGGTTCCCGTGGTGTAACGGGAAGCACAGCCGCCCGGCATGCGGAAGGTCGAATCCCGAGCGGTGCAACCTTTATTGGTGAGACCCCCTACTCTTAACAGGTAGGTAGTATATACATACTACCTACCTGTTTCCCTGTTTACCTGTGTCCCTACCACTTGCTTACCTCTAAATGAGACTCTGCTGTGACTGTTTTCTTGGTTTAGAAGCCTCTGCACATCAGCCATCACCTCAGGTCTTCTCTAGTGTTGTCAGCGAGAACAGAGCACGGAAATATAGCACCTGGAATATCAATTTCGCCCAAAACAACGAAATATGAACAAAAGAGACGAAAGATACAAAACAAACGAAAGAACTCACAAATAGACGGTGAATTAGAAAATATATATGTAATTTTTTTTTCTGCTACGGCGTTATGGCAAAATTCATATAATAAGGTTTACCCGTGTTTCTGCATTCAGGGATGAAGTACCAGCAATAGCTTGATCAGTTAGGTTAAGTTAGGTCCCAATGTCCAGGTTAGGTTAAAATTTCCACGTCGGCGAGAGTTCTCGGTTGATTTTTCGGCGAGAAATCTCATCGGCGACAGTTCCATAAACCATATAAAATACTAGGTTGTGTGCATACCTTTTTCGCGCAATTTGCATTCCTTACTTGTGCACGAACCAAGGCATTTCTGTATAATTACGTCTTTAAATTGATCCAAACCCAATTTCAGCTCTGCATACTGTACCTTATATGCATATCAATTGTAAAGTTTTTAATGTGGGGGCAGTCCAATAAACAGTAACGTTACTCTACGATTAAGACATAATAGACTTTGGTTGTGTTCTATAAACAGACTTAACAGGGAAAATAGACTTAATGCACCATTGCCTGAATGCACAAACTGCCTAATAACCCTAAAACTTTTATTTCAGATTTGTCATTGCTTTTCTGACAGGAGAGGACCCGCCTCAGATCAAGAAGCCGATGCAGTCCATGCGCACACTGTCCACAGGGAGTCATAGTGAACAACTCAACTATTCATCATGAATATGAGTTTGTTTTGGGAACACAGCATTAAATGTGAGTTCTGTGATGCTACTTTTGACAACCAAGAGACCCTGAAACAGCACCTGAGACTCCATTCCCGGAGGAAACCTTACAAGTGTGATGAGTGTGAAGCAAAGTTTTCATACAACAGTACCCTGGAATGGCACAAAAAGAGTCACGCTGGGGAGCTGCCATTCAAGTGTGATGAGTGTGGTGCTCAGTTCCTGCAGAACAGCATGTTGGTGTGGCATGAGAGGAAACACAGGATAGGGGAAAACTCTCAGAACTCCTCGTTATTTGTGAGTGTGACAAATATCTATCCTCAGCAGAGTGTTCAAAGTCTTCCCACTCTATTCAGTCTCCCTAACTTGGTCAACACTGTGAACTGTACGCCCGTCAATGTCGTGGCGGCGTGTCCGGCGGGCGCCACCACCGCCCTTGCCGCACCTGCACACTTTCCTGTACACAGCCTGGATAACCCTGTGTCGGCTGAGGCTGTCGTGCCCCCTGGAAACACTCGGCCGGAAGTGGAAACTGACGGGGTTGCTTGTAAGAGGAAACTTGAGGTAGAAGAAGGAACATTTCTGTGTGATGTGTGTGGCACTGTGTTGTTTCATAGCTCTGATTTAAAAGCTCATATGCATACCAAACACAATGTGGGTGAAAATAATCCTTTTCACTTACTCGCTAAGCAACAGCAAGCCAGTGGTCAGTTTGTGCTTCGGAGAAAAATTATAACGGAAAAACCTTATAAGTGTGATCTGTGTGGCGTGGGATTCAACACTGAGGGACACTTGCAGACCCATCGCCACAAACACATGGTAGAGAGACCCTATAAATGTGAAAAGTGTGGGCTGACTTTTTCCGACCACCCAACTCTGGTGTCACACGAGCGCCGGCATCAAACTGAAAGGCCCTACAAATGCGACAGGTGTGGTGCAGCGTTCTTCAGAGAGAGTCACCTTCATAGACATATCAAGCGACACACAGGGGAAATTGTTTGATGAAAAAGTTACCCTTGCTGATGTTAAAGTAATCGTCCAGACCTATTTTTTCTTTGCATAATTATGTTGAAAGATCATTCAAAATACCTAATCTACAGTTAAATTATTCATTTCCACGCCTTATTTCCCTAAAAACATGACTTGTAAAAAGCGCGGGAAAAACAACAGCCCCATTCCAGCCGTGGCGCGAAACTTGCTGGTGACGTCACGGCAGGCAGCCTCCCAGCCCGGTGCTAATACAAATACACGTAAACTCAGAAAAAAATATAGTACGTACTTGAAGAATTTTGGGTGTTTCTGATATTTTTTTTTGCGATATGGCATAAACTTGCATCCTTTATGGGTGCAGCAAGAAAGCTGTCCCTTTCCAGAGAGCTTAGCACCTATTTCTGACCTATTCGGCCACGATATATGTGTGCAGCGCCTGGGAGAGATGGGCGAGAGGTGCGCGAGACAATCTGCTTCACACCGCCCGCCTCTCCCCGGCGCTGCACACATATATCGTGGCCGAATAGGTTGGAAATGGGTGCTAAGCTCTCTGGAAAGGCACAGCTTTCTTGCTGCACCCATACAGGATGCAAGTATATGCCATATCGCAAAAAAAAATATCAGAAACACCCAAAATTCTTCAAGTATGTACTATATTTTTTTCTGAGTTTACGTGTATTTGTATTAGCACCGGGCTGGGAGGCTGCCTGCCGTGACGTCACCGAGCCGTGGTCCGTCGTCGGCTGGTCATCAGTTGTGTTTTGAGAGCTCGGGGAATTTACAGATTTTGAATGCGGATCATTTAAAAACGGGTGACTGGATGCAAAAAGTGACAACATATTGTTGATATACTCGATCATGGCTATATTTTGACTGCATTAAATCAGGAATGATGAAATGGTCTGGAGTGGACGATTACATTACGGGGGGCTTTCCCTTCATACTGATGGGCTTTCCCTCATACTGATGGGCACTGGTTTATAGCTTTTGTAAGGGGTGTAATGCTTGATAGCAGTGTAACCTGCCCGGTGCATATGGAAGATGTATGTAGACTAAAACACACTGAGATGAAGGTGAAGAGGAGGAGGTGTGGTGCCCCTTTGAATGACAGGCAGCATGGGACCAAGATTACTAATGAGAACTATGAAATATATTCAGACTTGCATACACTGGTTAAGCATTGAGAAGAGACAGATTAAGGTGGTTGGAGTAAGTGGAAATAATGCAGGAAGGTAATTGGATGAATAGAGCAAGAATTATGAATGTTAATGGTATAGCCTTAAGAGACAAGATGAGGTTATATAAAGTGATCTCAGGGTATTGGGCTGAGACAGAGACTACCAAAAGATCAAACAACATGGATAACTGCCATTAGATAAATATAAGTGACTCATGTATGCATATATGGACCTTTTCAAAAATAGAGGCAAAAGAAAGAAACTATGTACGCACCAAGTATAATTGACCCGTCTTGATAGACATGCTGTAGAGCTTTTTTGATAACGTGCAATGTATTTCTAAGTCAGTATGATAAATGCCTTAAAGAGATAAGCTGTCTAACAATGTTTTTAATTGAAACCATTTTAAAGCTTTCGTCTATTTTTTTTAAAGAGACGAAAATTCCATTCTATCTTAAGGTCTTATGCTTAAAATTGTTTACCTGATAATAGGGTTAATTATGATAAAATACAGCTGAAATTTTAGAAGAAGCATAGTATTCCCTTCTCCATAATCAAATGTCAGTCAGTAAGCAGCAAGGGGTCAGGAATTTTCACCTCATAAAATAAAACAGAGTATAGTCGGTGAATGAGAACCTGCACAAGCACCTGGTGGACTAAGTGATCCACATGAGAGGTGGACGTTGGCCTTCAAATGAAAAGCTGTCCCATAAACAGCAGCCTGTTACATGTTGAGATCCTTAGGAGGGGAGATCAGAACTGTGGTTATGTCTCACATGGCATTGCCTTTGTCTTCCTGGGAGTCTGGATTCTCATGACCTGTTGGCTGAAGGTAAGACATGATAATAAGGATAATTTATAGTTTCACCCAACCAACGATTTTCTGATGCGCCTTATGTTTTTCTGGTGTGTTTTTATGTGTTTTGAATAAATCTGCTAACCGTTTCTGTCACAATTATTATTATTTTTTTTTTTTGAGGTAGATAAAGGTTACTAGTTTTTTTTTTTTTTTTTTTAGTTAGGTAAAGGTTAGGTTAGGTAAAGGTTAGGTTAGGTTTAGGTTCATTTTTTTTTTTTGGTCATTTTTGCCAAAAAAAAAAAAAAAAAAAAAAAAAATTGCAACAGAAACGGTTACCGTAGATAACAGTGAAGTCGCCAGTTCTACGTTTCTTTGTTATTTACAGACGTGTGGTGGCGTTAATAGTTACATTTGTACATCCATGATTTCAGGAAAGTTAGAAGGGGCTATCTGGAAAGTCTGTGTCATGTTGTGTCTTCATCTGTGTCATATTAGGGCTATAAATGAACAAATGACAAAAATAAAACCGAGTGGCGACCTCACTATACCTACTACAGTTAAGTCGCCAGCTAGTATTTTAACACAACAGTTGAGTCGCCACTCTGGGGAATTCAGGGAAATTAGAGGTAAAGTAAAACAAGTCTCTATATATATTAGCTGCAGAAGATGCTTGGATATATAAATATTCCTCTGCCAACGTGAAAATAAATTCTATTAAAGTTTGAAAGATCTGGCAAGTCTGCGTCCTGTCGCCCGAAAAGCTATTGTTTACTGTCTGTCGTCGCGCGAAGAAAAACTTGAGAAGCAAAATGCGCAACAGTTATATTTGCAGATACAAAGCATAAAACAATGCTGAAACGGTAGATTATACAGTCATAATATAAACTACTGTGTGACATCTTCAGTGGCACATAAAAATCAGTAGTGATGCTATACTTCGTAATATTTGGCACCTGGCGACTTCACTGTAGGTGGCGACTTCACTGTTATCTAAGGTAGCAGATTCATTCAAAACACATAAAAACACACCAGAAAAACATAAGGCACATCAGAAAATCGTTGGTTGGGTGAAACTATAAATTGACCGATAATAATCCAGGTATTATTTTCAGAGGCGTGGGCCAAATAGGTTTTTTCCCGCTAGCGAGTCTAGTAAAGCCGCCAAATTTCTCGCTAGCCTCTGGATGGTACATTTTTCCGCCATCAGCTGATACACTCTTCAGTTTTATTTCTTATTTCTGCTACTTTAACAATAGTTTTAGTAGTGTTAAGATTATTTTCCAAGGCATTACGTGAAGCTAGCTATTACGTAGCTACACGGGGACGGTCAGATCACTAGAACCTGTAACAATTTTTTAGACTTTGTGTATTCTGATATCTTACAAGGAAGGAAATTTCGGGAAGGGGGGGTGAAAGAATGGCCCCTTGGGTGCACCACTGATAATAATCAACATCAATGTAATTGTCATGCATCACTTTTTCATGGGAAACCCTGCACAAGAGAAGACTAAAGACAAGAGAAGACTTTGGACTCTTCCATTTGTGCCCAACTAATTGTCAACTAACTAATTAGGTATATTAAGTTACTTTTCGTGATTTTATGGCTCGACAACATACAATTTTTCATAGCAAAGGCAAGATCTGGGCGTGAAGGGGTTAATTGGTGATTGATTTAATGCCAAAAAAGGGGAAATGTGCCAGATATGAGAGGTCATGTATGGCACTATTATGGCACTATGGCAAAGCATACAACAGGGAGAGGAAGAGAAAGTGAAAAAAGTGGAAAAGCGTAGATTTAAAAAAGAAATAAGGAAAAACTGGTTCACAAATAGGGTGGTAAATGATTGGAATGGACTCGGTAAACAGGTACAGTAAGTAGTGCGGAGTCATTAGAGAGCTTTAAAAGGAGGCTAGATAAATGCATGGATGGGGATGAAAGGTGGATGTAGGTACGTAGTGTTAATTAACAGGAACTATCTCGTGTATAGGTCTCGCGGCCTCTTGTAGCTTCCTTATTTTCTTATGTTCTTATGAAACGGTGAGGGAAGGGGAGAGGAACGGGATGTTATAGTAGGATGGTTAGATCAAATGAAGGATATATGTATTTGTTGGAGGAAGGAGATTATATAATGGTAATTGGGACAGGGGGACATCACATTAGCAGGGTGAAGCAATAATATACATCTTAAAAATTGCTCCCGAGGATATGATACGCCATGAATGATATGTATATTTTTTTATGCTTCAATAGATTTCGGCAAGTATAGGCTACATATCAAGTTATTTCATAGCAGGCTGAGATATACACTATGAAAAGTATCCGTGACTGAATTAAGTGCGAGTTATAATATTATAGTGTGTTGAGCAAATTCGAGCAAACCACATACACTATATGAGACGGTGAATGGGATAGGAGGATACACGAGGTGGATGGGGGAGTCCTTACTATGCTAGGCCTGTATGGGAGTAATGAAGAGAGAAGGAAGATAGTAGAAATAACTAAGGTGTTTTTAAAGCAGGCTTGGGAAAAAAGATTGCGTGGGAATGTAGTAGACGTATCGGAGGGTAGTTGATAGGAGGGACTTATGTCTGTGTCTATACTGCCCTGTTGTGCCCTTCTCTCCCCCCAGGTGGCAGGGAAAGAAAGGGCTACAGAGTGGCAAAGAAGGAAGAAATGTGTCAAGTTCGACCCCGAGCTTGACAGACGATCTACAAAGCGATAATTAGCAGAAAAGGTCACAAGAAGAAGAAGAAGATATAGCTACTGCTGTTACCCATACAAAGTTTTCCTTAGTCCGACGCGTGGTTTTCTTCTACACTGTGACACTGTGTAGAGCTGGAATCACTGTTCACCTTGCCTCTGGATTATAGACTCAAGTTGCTGTTAACCAAGTGAATTAAGGTTGGTAACACACTGAAGTTCCTACCGTAGATAACATTAAAGTCGCCAGGACAACGTTTCTTTTTTATTTACAGACGGGTGGCGTTAATCTAGTTACATTTCTACATCCATGATTTCAGGACAGTTAGAAGGGGCTATCTGGAGAGTCTGTGTCATTTTGTGTCTTCATCTGTGTCGTATTATGGCTATAAATGAACAAATTACCAAAATATCACCCGCGTGGCGACCTTGGTAACGGCTACACTAAGATCGCCAGCTAGTGTTTATGTTATGAGTGTCCTCCCGCCGTCGTCGTCGCCCGAAAAAAAACGAGTAGGGAAATTTGAAACCGTATATAAATATACTTGCAGCTACAAAGCATACAACAACACTGAAACAGGGTAGATTATACAGTCATGAATATAAACTACTGTGTGTCATCTTCAGTGGCACATAAAAATCAGTAATGATGCTATAATTCGTAATATATGGCAGCTGGCGACATCAGTGCAGGTGGCGACTATAGTGTTATCTACGGTAGTGTTTATGTCCTCCCGCCCGAAAGGTGATGAGCTGCTGTCTGGCGTCGCCCGAAAAAAACTAGTAGTAAAAGGTAGCCTATATATAATTTATAATCAACCAGGTTCATGTGTTATTCTTTTTATTTGTTTTGAGGACATACATACATACGGGGTGGTCACAGCCAACCCGCGCGTCCAAATTGCGTTAAGTTTCAATAGCAACGTCAACATAAGGACTTTCTTCACTTTTTAATCGCCTTTATTTAGTGAAGCATTTGTGAAGGTGTGCGTGCAAGGAAGGAGGTTACAATGTATCATAATTATCCAGCTGATGGAACATATTGTCAGCAAGAGAAGATACAAAAAGAGAGATAGAGAGATAGATAGATAAATAGATAGACGGTTCACAAATAGGCCGGTAAATGATTGGAATGGACTCAGTAGACCGGTAGTTAGTGCGGAGTCATTAGGGAGCTTTAAAAGGAGGCTGGATAAATTCATGGATGGGGATGAAAGGTGGATGTAGGTATAGTGTTAAGTAACAGGAACTACCACGTGTAGGTCTCACGGCCTCTTGTAGCTTCCTTATTTTCTTATGTTCATAGGAGATTTATTCATTCGAACTCTCCTTGATTACCAACACGGACTCAATAATGTTAATGACATGTTAATGCTATTGATATTTTGCATTACGAATATAGCTGCGTATCTCTTGCGATCATTCAACTGTACATGCGTGTATGTCTTTGCTTTATGTACATAGAATTTGAGAGAGAGAGAGAGAGAGAGAGAGAGAGAGAGAGAGAGAGAGAGAGAGAGAGAGAGAGAGAGAGAGAGAGAGAGAGAGGAGCAAAGAAGGATTGGAAAAGTAAACAAGATGAAAGAATTGAATAAGAGAGAGAGCAAGGGGATGTGAGAGAGAGAGAGAGAGAGAGAGAGAGAGAGAGAGAGAGAGAGAGAGAGAGAGAGAGAGAGAGAATAAAGAATAGAGAGAATAAAGCTATAAGAGGTATAAAATCAACATAGTATAAATTTACTCTTGGCACTTTGTTATTATATTATTACGAACATTCGCTTCATATTATACACGTGATCACCTTACAGCATACCACGAATTAGTTTTCACATCAGGACCTGTCTGTCTGTCTGTCTGTCTATAGGCATTAATAAAAACTCAAGGTCGTAGATTCAAACTGGAAAAGCGTAGATTTAAAAGGAAATTGGGAGAAACTGGTTCACAAATAGGGTGGTGAATGATTGGAATGGACTCAGTCGTCAGGTGGTCAATGCGGAGTCTATTGGGGTCTTTAAAAGGAGTCTGGATAAATTCATGGATGGGGAAGAGAGGTGGATATAGGTAGAGTTAAGTAACAGGAACTACCTCGTGTATGTCTCACGGCCTCTTGTAGCTTCCTTATTTTCTTATGTTCTTATGTTCTAAGGTCATAAGAAATCAAGGGTGCTACTATAGCGTGCGGTCTACCGGGACATTTGCACTATAGCGTGCGGTCTACCGGGACATTTTACACTATAGCATGCGGTCTACATTTCTTACTCACTACTTACACTCTACACTCTTACACTTCAGGCTGCAACTTACTATTGCTATATGATATTGTCTATTATACAGTAGAGTATTATAGAAAAAACAATACTTTAGTAAGTAATTTATTAAGCACAGGCCGATATTCCCCACCCCTGTCACTTTTCTTTTTTCTTACATCATCCACTTTTTCTAAAACATCGATGACAAGGCTCTGCTTCTTGTGGTGTGTCCAGAAGATTGCTTTCACGTAAAAACTTAACCGCTGTTTCTTCTGTCAGATGACACTTCTGCAGAATTCTTTCAACAGCATTGTAAAGGAGGAGTGTCAGACTGATGTTCTCGGCTTGAATTTTAGGAGGATACTGAGACATTACTTCGTTGATTCCTATTTTATAAGGTTGAGTAGGGTCCCGGTACTCAGGTCAGGTCAGGTCAGGTCAGGTGTGAACTAGTTAGAATGCACATTAAAGCTATGCGGTAGTCAGGTCAGGTCAGGTCAGGCGGGATCTTTGTAGACTACACGTTAGGGGAGCGTAGACTGCAGGCCCCGATGTAGACCGCACGCTATATTATAGTAGCACCAAATCAAGTCCCCTTCAGTAGCGTTGACTGGTGGCTGTGGTCCTACTTGGCTCTGTCTTAAAGGAGTATTCAGAACCCTTGTAGTCGCTGGGTTTGTACTGTGTGTTGGTGTAGTGTATCTCAGGCATGTTGAGTTGCTTGGTCCAGTGGTTGGTCCAGTACAGCTCACCCGGGGGAGGTCGCATCTTCTCCTGCTCCCGACACACGAACACGCAGTAGATGAGAGACCCGAATAGCACCATGAAGCCGAAGATTAGCATGCACAGACCGATGTACCTGAGGAAATAAGGAGATAAGGGAACTTAAGTAACAGGAACTACCTCGTGTAGGTCTCGCGGCCTCTTGTAGCTTCCTTATTTTCTTATGTTCTTATGTAAACTGTATGAGGGAGGGTGGTGGTAAAAAGGCCGCAACTGTATATATACGAAGGTTCCATTTACGAAGGAATTAAAGGGAAGTCAATCAACTATTTATTAATTATTAAAGGCCTCTTCCATTTGCGACATTTCAAGAACCAGTTCGCGGAACCCAAGAATTCAGGCGTTCCATTTGCGCACGAAAACCTGGGTCCGAGGCAAAGCGCGTAGTGACTCAGCAAAACCCGTGAACTTTCTCTACTCACATTCATTGGTGGGTAGCTTGGGTAGAGTTTTCAGTTCATAACAAACAATGGTCGCCTTGGGCCCTATTTCTCTTATCGTGAAGGGTTTTCCGCATGCACGAGTCGGAGAGGATGTCAGACGGCATACAAGAGGCATACATGGCTGGTGGAGGTCATGCGTTCCCGCGATCTTAAACTTGATATGATCCCTTCACATAACAGCTAGCTGAGTTATATCTCTCGTTATCTCTTTCTCTCTCGTTATCTCTCTCTCTCTCGTTATCTCTCTCTCTCTCTCGTTATCTCTCTCTCGTTATCTCTCGCTATCTCTCTCTCTCTCTTGTTATCTCTCTCGTTATCTCGCTCTCTCTCGTTATCTCTCTCTCTCGTTATCTCTCTCTCTCTCGTTATCTCTCTCTCTTGTTATCTCTCTCTCTCTCTCGTTATCTCTCTCTCTCTCGTTATCTCTCTCTCTCTCGTTATCTCTCTCTCTCTCTCTCTCTCTCTCTCTCTCTCTCTCTCTCTCTCTCTCTCCTCTCTCTCTCGTATCTCTCTCTCTCTCTCGTTATCTCTCTCTCTCTCATCTCTCTCTCTCTTCTCATCTCTCCTCTCTCTCTCTCTCTCTCTCTCTCTCTCTCTCTCTCTCTCTCTCTCTCTCTCTATTCTCGCTCATCTCTCTATCTCTTCCGTCTCTCTCTCTCTCTCTCTCTTGCCCTCTCTCTCCCCTACCACCTCACCCTGACTACTGTTCTCCACTCTCACATGAGCTCTTCTGACTCTATCTCATCTCTCTCTCATCCAACTTACTCTACCTCCTCTCTCTCTCTTAAATTGCCTCGCCAGCTGAGTATGTTTGTAACAAAAACGGTTTTTGCGTTCCATTGTGACAGCGAACCAACCCTGACCAGAACCCAACTGAGTGAAAACTGGTTCATGCAACTTGGGCACAAATGGAAGAGGCCTTTAGAAAAGCTCATAAAATTATATGCTATTATCACAAAACGTATTAACCCCTTGAGGCACATGTCTTTCCTTTGCTATATGAAATCATCTGTTGTTAGCCATAAAATTACGCAAAGTAACTAAATATGCCAAATTAGTTAGTCGACAAGGATACTAAACAGGTCATATCTATAAAATATTACTTATATTCACTAAAAATCATCTAATGGTGGTTATATTACAACGAAAATTACGTTATAGGTCTTAACCCCTTGAGGCCCAGAAACGTAATTTTCATTGTAATTTGGGTATACCATTAGACGATTTTTAGTGAATATAAGCAATGTTTTATAGATAATGAACGACCTGTTTAGTATCCTTGTCGACTAACTAATTTGGTATATTCAGTTACTTTTCGTAATTTTATGGCTCAACAACATACACTTTTGTATAGCAAAGGAATAATCTGGGTGTGAAGGGGTTAAGTCACAGGGCAAAGACGCACCACACGAAGGCTGGGTTGAATAGCTGCAGCACCACCACGAAGCCCAAGGTGATGAGCAGCAGCCCTAAGTTCAGCAGAATCATGAGGCAACACACAGAGCGGGTGTTGGGGCAGCAGGGGTGAGGCGCCGTCATCGTCTCCATCACCAGCTTGCCGCCCCTTGTTGTTTTCGTTTTGACGCGCACCTTGTCGTTGGGATACGTCGTGTACTGGCTGTGGGAGGGACGGAGGGGGCGTGGTTAGGGCAAAGAGAAGGTCAATACGCAAGAGGACATACAAAAAAAAAACATAAAGAAGTACAGCTTCCCTCACAGAAATGTAAAAGTTTAGAATGGACTAAATGATGTGGTGATATCGGCAAATAATGTGCACCAGTTGAAAGAAAGACTGGATAAGTGTAGATACGGAGACGGGACCCCACGAGTGTAGCTCAGGCCCTGTAAAACACAACTATAGTCTATTTTTTTTAACGAGGCAAAAATTCCATTCTATCTTAAGGTCTCCTGCTTAAAATGATGCCTATGTTTACCTGATAATATGGTTAACTATGATAAGATACAGCTGAAATTAAAAAGAACCGTAGTATTCCCTTCTCCTGGCATCAACTATCAGTCAGTAAGCAGCAAGGGGTCAGGATGTTTCGCCTCGTTAAAAAAATGGACTATAGGTAAACACACACACACACACACACACACGCACGCACGCACGCACACCCACACCACATACACACCCATATACGCACCTAACTTCCGACTGCGGTCTTGGCAGTCGTGTGGAGGCATAGATTTCGGAGGCTGCCCGAGACGCCGCCCGCCTCTCCTCCTCCTCAAGCTGCGGGTTGATCACAGCTTCGTTCCTCACGGTGAATTCACTCTCCGCGCGATCACTAGGGGCGCGCTCATCATCCAGGCCGGGATTGTAATAGACCTGAGAACGAAACCCTTGATTATGATACAGACAGACAGACAGACAGGTAGGTAGGTAGGTAGGTAGGTATAGGTAAAGTTAGACTATTTTATATTACTCACGGCCTCTTGTAGCTTCCTTATTTTCTTATGCTCTTATGTTCTTATTACCCGTTTCTATATTGTTATTATAAGGTAATAAGATAAGAAGGAGACTTTGGTACTTAATAATGAAAGATAGTGCCTTATAGGACTTCGTATAATATGTAAGGTTCTTAGGTATAGTTAAGGGGGTTTGATGTACTAATAAAGTTGTTGACAGACAGACAGGCAGGCAGGCAGGCAGGCAGGCAGGCAGGCAGGCAGGTAGGTTAGATACAACACAAGACTTACTTATTAATGAAAAAAAACTTATTAACAATACTTATAATAATGTTCTTAGATAGTTAAGGGGATTTGATGTAATAAAGTAGTTGATAATAAAGTAAATATAAAAAGGAAATAGGGAAAAACTGGTTCACAAATAGGGTGGTAAGGATTGGAATGGACTCAGTCGTCAGGTGGTCAGTGTGGAGTCATTAGGGAGCTTTAAAAGGAGGCTGGATAATTTCACGGATGTGGATGAAAGGTGGATGTAGGTAGTGTTAAGTAACAGGAACTACCACGTGTAGGTCTCGCGGCCTCTTGTAGCTTCCTTATTTTCTGCTGTTCTTATGTTCATTAGATTTTCATTTTATCTGCCGAATTACTCGTGTTACATATATAGGTACTGTTTTAAAAGCGCTCTTAGAAAATAAAATCGGACCTGTAAGTGTGATAAGTAGCAGAAGACTGTAAATTTGAATCCATCTCGTGTTGTTTCTATTTACTAAAACCCATATACAGTAATCATAATTCGCTACAACCAGTAATAGAGACAAGTTCTGATCCGCGTCTGACAGTGACACGGATCAGCGGTCACT
>JACEEZ010005175.1:360000-362500 GCA_016584305.1 Chionoecetes opilio | reverse complement strand
TCTTTACTTTGACCACACGACGACGCTAAATCATGAACCGCCCTGACCATTTATGTGTTGCCAGAAAAATATGGGATTTGTTTGTATAATCATAGAAAAAGGGAATTTGTTTATATACTCATAGCAAAAAAAAGGAATTTATTTATACTCACGGCAAAAAAAGGGAATTTGTTTATATACTCATAGCAAAAAAAAGGAATTTATTTATACTCATGGCAAAAAAAGGGAATTTATTTATATACTCATAGCAAAAAAAAAAAGGAATTTGTTTGTATACTCATAGCAAAAAAAAGGAATTTGTTTATATACTCATAGCAAAAAAAAGGAATTTGTTTGTATACTCATAGCAAAAAAAAAGGAATTTGTTTGTATACTCATAGCAAAAAAAAGGAATTTGTTTATATACTCATAGCAAAAAAAAGGAATTTGTTTGTATACTCATAGCAAAAAAAAGGAATTTGTTTATATACTCAGAAAAAAAAGGAATTTGTTTGTATACTCATAGCAAAAAAAAGGAATTTGTTTATATACTCATAGCAAAAAAAAAGGAATTTGTTTGTATACTCATAGCAAAAAAAAGGGAATTTGTTTATATACTCAGAAAAAAAGGGAATTTGTTTATATACTCAGAAAAAAAAGGGAATTCGTTTATATACTCAGAAAAAAAGGGAATTTGTTTATATACTCATAGAAAAAAAGGGAATTTGTTTGTATACTCATAGCAAAAAAAAGGGAATTTGTTTATATACTCAGAAAAAAAGGGAATTTGTTTATATACTCAGAAAAAAAGGAATTTGTTTATATACTCATAGCAAAAAAAAGGAATTTGTTTATATACTCATAGCAAAAAAAAGGGAATTTGTTTATATACTCATAGAAAAAAAAGGGAATTTGTTTATATACTCATAGCAAAAAAAGGGAATTTGTTTATATACTCATAGCAAAAAAAGGGAATTTGTTTATATATTCATAGCAAAAAAAGGGAATTTGTTTGTATACTCATAGCAAAAAAAAGGGAATTTGTTTGTATACTCATAGCAAAAAAAAGGAATTTGTTTATATACTCATAGCAAAAAAAAAGGGAATTTGTTTATATACTCTGGCAAAAAAAAGGAATTTGTTTATATCTCATAGCAAAAAAAAAGGGAATTTGTTTATATACTCATGGCAAAAAAAAAGGGAATTTGTTTTATATACTCATAGCAAAAAAAAAGGGAATTTGTTTATATACTCATAGCAAAAAAAAAGGGAATTTGTTTATATACTCATGGCAAAAAAAAGGGAATTTGTTTATATACTCATAGCAAAAAAAAAGGGAATTTGTTTATATACTCATGGCAAAAAAAAAGGGAATTTGTTTATATACTCATAGCAAAAAAAAGGGAATTTGTTTATATACTCATAGCAAAAAAGGGAATTTGTTTATATACTCAGAAAAAAAGGGAATTTGTTTATATACTCATGGCAAAAAAAAGGGAATTTGTTTATATACTCATAGCAAAAAAGGGAATTTGTTTATATACTCATAGCAAAAAAAAAGGGAATTTGTTTATATACTCATAGCAAAAAAGGGAATTTGTTTATATACTCATAGCAAAAAAAAAGGGAATTTGTTTATATACTCATAGCAAAAAAGGGAATTTGTTTATATACTCAAAGCAAAAAAGGGAATTTGCTTATATACTCATAGCAAAAAAGGGAATTTGTTTATATACTCATAGCAAAAAAAAAGGGAATTTGTTTATATACTCATAGCAAAAAAAAAAGGAATTTGTTTATATACTCATAGCAAAAAAAGGGAATTTGTTTATATACTCATAGCAAAAAAAGGAATTTGTTTATATACTCAAAGCAAAAAAAGGGAATTTGTTTATATACTCATAGCAAAAAAAAGGGAATTTGTTTATATACTCATAGCAAATAAAGGGAATTTGTTTATATACTCATAGCAAAAAACGAGAATTTGTATGTTTTGCCTACCGATACAAACCTTTCAAAAGACGTTCTTATTAGTCACAGAGAAGCAAGGAGGCAAAGGTACTATTAAGGTAGTAAGTACATTGACTCATTCTAACATCTTCACCCCACGCTTGCTAAACAGGACATTCCACTCCGGGCCGGCAAGCGTGTATACCTCTATACCCACAGCCTGCCTGTCATGCCCTAAGGCCGAGGTTGAGTCATGCCCCGAGCACCTTACCCTGCAGAACTTGCCTTAGCATACACCATTTCTGCATGATTTCCTTTTATGTCTTTAAACCCTTTGAGGCCCAGAACGTAATTTCCATTGTAATTTGACTACCATTAGACGATTTTTAGTGAATATAAGCAATATTTTATAGATATGACCTATTTAGGAGCCTTGTCCACTAACTAATTGGGCACATACAGTGACTTTTCTTAATTTTATGGCTAACAACAGACGATTTTTTATAGCAAAGGAAAGATCTGGGCGTGAAGGGGTTAATTTGATCTGGGATGCGTTAGTGACTTTATTTCT
>JACEEZ010005175.1:300000-347500 GCA_016584305.1 Chionoecetes opilio | reverse complement strand
GGACAAAGTATCCTCATCCACTAACTAATTTGGTATATTTACTTACCTTTTTATAGTTTTATGGCTAACAACATACGATTTTTTATAGCCAGAGCTGGGCACTAAATACATTGAATGTATTTAAATACTAAATACTAAATACATTTTATGAATGTATTTAAATACTAAATACATCAATTGTATTTAAATACATTTGTAAATACATTTTAAATATACACATATTTTAACATGTCCAAAAAAAATGGATTTCCTTAGGATTTCCTTAGATTTTGGGTTTCCTTAGAAATTTCCTTCTTAAGCCTAAATTTGCTAAAAATAAGGAAATTTCCTTGAAAGCGGAAACACTGGTCCACTGTAACATCAGGATTGTCAGATAGCTGGGCGGGTTTATGGCCAAATTAACTGCTAAAAAAGTATTTACATTTTTATATTATGAGTATTTAAATACAATATATTTAAATACGCATAAAAGTATTTAAATACTGTATTTAAATACATGGCAACCAATGTATTTCTAAATACATTTCTTAATACACAAACGTATTTAAATACGTAATTAAATACAAATGTATTTAAATACTGCCCAGCTCTGTTTATAGCAAAGGAAAGATCTGGGCGTGAAGGGGTTAAGGATATTCTATGGTAAACACGCACCAGGTGTTCTCTAAGTAATGCTCTTATAAGTAGGACAAAGTTTCGTTCAGCTCGAGGTCAAGGCTTCACTTCATGCTTCCGCGCCAAGAAAGGAGAAGGGAGGATAAAGGTAAAGGTGCTCAGTCACGCGCCCAAGGTGATTGACAAGAGCGGCCTGACTTACGAGATTATTAAGAGATTATTATTATTATGACTTACTGACTTATTAAGAACACAAGTAGAGAACAAAAACATTAAAAAAGAAGGAAAAACTACCACCAAAAGAGAGAAAGTGATCAAACAGAAGAAAAAAAAGGAAATACTCGAGTAAATACAGGAAATAACAATGGCGACACCCAAAAAAAGAAGAAACGGCTTACTTTCGAGTATTAATTAACCCTTCACGCCCAGATCTTTCCTTTGCTATATAAAATTGTCTGTTGTTAGCCATGAAATTACGAAAAGTAACTGAATATACCAAATTAGTTAGTCGACAAGGATACTAAACAGGTCATACTATAACATATTGCTTATAATGATTAAAAATCGTCTAATAGTAGAAAAATTACAATGGAAATTACTGTCTAGGTCTCAAGGGGTTAATAAGCAATCAGTTCTTTGTTATGCCATTACTTCACTTCAACCAAGAATCAATTAGTATATACATTCGTGGGTTCTTCTGAAGGGGGAGGGAGCAATAAGAACATAAGAAAATAAGAAAATAAGGAAGCTACAAGAGGCCGCGAGACCTACACGTGGTAGTTCCTGTTACTTAACACTACCTACATCCACCTTTCATCCCCATCCATGAATTTATCCAGCTTCATTTTAAAACTCCCTATTGACTCCGCACTAATTACTGATGACTGAGTCCATTCCAATCATTTACCACCTTATTAATTTTGTGAACCAGTTTTTCCCTATTTCCTTTTTAAATCTATGCATGCTTTTCCAGCGTGACAGGTTTTTCTTGTATCGTCGTCATTTCCTTGGCATTAATCTTGCAGTAAGGTCAGGAGACTCGAAATAGACCCAGCCTTTCACATTACTCATCCTTTCACGCCATGTTGGGAAGAAAGGCCGCATTGCATGTAACTTTACCCACAAGGATAACGTCCCAGCCTCACAGTGTCATATTTCTCATCCCTGTCCATCTCTTACCCTCTCCTTGTTTTTTTTTCTTGTTTTTTTTTTACATCACAAGGAACTGGCCAAGGGCACAACAAAAATGGGTAACACAAAGCCCGCTTAGTTGCCAGTCCCTATAAAGAAGACAGTAAGAGAATAAAATAAAAAAGTGGGGTGAGCCAATTTAGTCCTAAAGGTGTGGGTATGGTGGATGGGATGGTGGGTGTGAGCAAGGCCTTGGGTGTGAGTGCGTTCGTACATACTTAATAACCTGCGGCCCAGGATCACGTGTGTGTACTCTAGGAAAAGATGTAACACCACAAGGACAGCAAGAATAGCCTCTGGTGTTGAAGAGGCTTGTCTGTCGTGTTTCTTCTTCCTTCTTTCTTCTTCAAGTATACATAACGCTACCATTGCTTACCATTACTGATAGGGATGAAAGGTGGATGATGGGGATGAAAGGTGGATGATAGGGATGAAAGGTGGATGATGGGGATGAAAGGTGGATGATGGGGATGAAAGGTGGATGATGGGGATGAAAGGTGGATGATAGGGATGAAAGGTGGATGATGGGGATAAAAGGTGGATGATGGGGATGAAAGGTGGATGATAGGGATGAAAGGTGGATGATAGGGATGAAAGGTGGATGATGGGGATGAAAAGGGGGATGATGGGGATGAAAGGTGGATGATGGGGATGAAAGGTGGATGATAGGGATGAAAGGGATGATAGGGATGAAAGGTGGATGATGGGATGAAAGGTGGATGATGGGGATGAAAGGTGGATGATGGGGATGAAAGGTGATGATGGGGAGGAAAGGTGGATGATGGGGGGATGAAAGGTGGATGATGGGGATGAAAGGTGGATGATAGGGATGAAAGGTGGATGATGGGGATGAAAGGTGGATGATGGGGGGGGGATGAAAGGTGGATGATGGGGAGAAAGGTGGATGATGGGGGATGAAAGGTGGATGGGGTGGGGGGGATGAAAGGTGGATGATAGGGATGAAAGGTGGATGATGGGGATGAAAGGTGGATGATGGGGATGAAAGGTGATGATGGGGATGAAAGGTGGATGATGGGGATGAAAGGTGGATGATGGGGATGAAAGGTGGATGATGGGGTGAAGGTGGATGATGGGGATGAAAGGTGGATGATGGGGATGAAAGGTGGATGATGGGGATGAAGGTGGATGATGGGATGAAAGGTGGATGATGGGGATGAAAGGTGGATGATGGGGATGAAAGGTGGATGATGGGGATGAAAGGTGGATGATAGGGATGAAAGGTGGATGATGGGGATAAAAGGTGGATGATGGGGATGAAAGGTGGATAATGGGGATGAAAGGTGGATGATGGGGATGAAAGGTGGATGATGGGGATGAAAGGTGGATGAGGGGGATGAAAGGGGATGATGGGGATGAAAGGTGGATAATGGGGATGAAAGGTGGATGATGGGGATGAAAGGTGGATGATGGGGATGAAAGGTGGATGATGGGGATGAAGGTGGATGATAGGGATGAAAGGTGGATGATGGGGATGAAAGGTGGATGATGGGGGGATGAAAGGTGGATGATGGGGATGAAAGGTGGATGATGGGGAGGAAAGGTGGATGATGGGGGGATGAAAGGTGGATGATGGGGATGAAAGGTGGATGATGGGGATGAAAGGTGGATGATGGGGATGAAAGGTGGATAATGGGGATGAAAGGTGGATGATGGGGATGAAAGGTGGATGATGGGGATGAAAGGTGGATGATAGGGATGAAAGGTGGATGATGGGGATGAAAGGTGGATGATGGGGATGAAAGGTGGATGATGGGGATGAAAGGTGGATGATGGGGATGAAAGGTGGATGATGGGGATGAAAGGTGGATGATGGGGATGAAAGGTGGATGATGGGGATGAAAGGTGGATGATGGGGATGAAAGGTGGATGTAGGTAATATGTAGGTAGATATAGGTAGTATTAAGTAACAGGAACTACCACGTGTATAGTCTTGCGGCCTCTTGTAGCTTCCTTATTTTCTTATTGTTGCTTATCGTACACTACTATGATAATAACAATAATGATAATGATAACAGATCCTTACATTTAAACGGGATGCGAACGTGTGTCTGTCGGTCCTATAAAGATAATGATAATATGGATATAAAGATAATATTGATATTGATAAGTCTGAGGTCCTATAAAGATAATGATAATGATAACAGTTCCTTACATTTAAACGCGACGTGAACTTGTGTCTCTCGGTCTCTCGGTCCTTTTTCACGCTACTGCTGAAGGAGGTCCCCGAAAAAGCAGGTGTACCATATTGTTATCGTACACCACTATAATAATAATACTGATACAAATAATAATAATAATGATAGTCTCTTACATTAAACGTGATGAGAACGTGTGTCTCTCGGTCTCTCGCTGTGAGGTCCTGTTTTCACGCTACTGACGAAGGAGATCCTCGAAGAAGCAGGTGTGTCCAGGCAGGCAGAGGCGCTGGGAAGCCTGGACCACCCTAGGACGTATCCCTGGAACCCCGGCGGCCAGAAGAACCTTTCCCTGCCACGCCTTCTAGAGTCCTACCCAGCGTGCCTTGAGAATACTAACACACAGTCACTCTTCTTGTTTACTTTCACTGTCTTCCTCAATGCGGTCACTACTCAGTCTCTTCTGTACTGTATTTGCTTCAATTTTACGTGCCAGGGATGCTTCTAAAGGCAAAATATTGACATGTAGGTACAGAGAGAACGCAGCTGACGTCTTTACGCCCTTCCCGCCTCACTCCCCCGAAGACACTGAGCTAGCAAGGTGAAGTTGTGAACTGTCTCTCTGTGGCATTGAAGTTACTCCCTCTTCTTCTTCTTCTTCTTGTGACCTTAGTATCGCTGCATAGGTCCTCTTCCACTTCGTCTCCTTTGTTAACACACTTGTCAACTCTATCCCTTGTTTATTTCACCTCGGATGCTTAAGACATTTTCATTAGTTTTTTTATCTTTAGACTAACATCCTAATTCTTTTGTCTCCTTTGTGTTCTTATCTCCCAGCACCACTGCGTTTAGGTTACTATGTTTGGGTCTCTTGAAACTCTTCGTCACTACCACTCCTTCAGCCTTCCCGTCTTGGCCAATGAAAAGCTCGGGTTAGCAAAAGGTGTGATCTCATTGGTCGTATCATGCGGGTGTTTACTTACCTTGCAGCTTGAGGGGACGAAGAAAACTATGCAATACTCCATTAATTAAGCGTGCATTAGTTACCCTGGACATACCATAGTAGATATATATATACAAACTTGAATTATAGATGAATATATATCTATTAGAGTTATATTATTGATGTGTAAAGCGATGTGATGCTTGTTATATAGTAGATGGAGCGAGGTGGCAGTGGTGGAGAGAGGCGGAGTTAAGAATGCCAAAAGGCGTATTCCACGGTGGTGGTGGTGATAGTGGTGGGGTGTGGTGGTGATGATGGTGGTGGTGGTGGTGATAGTGGGTGGTGGTGGTGGTGATGGTGTTGTGGTGGTGGTGGTGATGGTGTTGTGGTGGTGGTGATAGTGGGTGGTGGTGGTGGTGATGGTCTCTCTCTCTCTCTCTCTCTCTCTTATATGTGGGTTTTTTTTTCTCTCGCTTTATATATTTATTTATCTCCCTCTCTCTCTTTATATATTTATCTCTCTCTCTCTCTTTTTCTTTCTTTATATATATATTTTTTTCTCTCACTGTCTTTCTTTATATATTTATTTTTTTCTCTCTCTTTCTTTCTGTCTTTATTTATTTATCTCTCTTTATTTATTTATTTATTTCTCTCTCTTTCTTTATATATTTATTTCTCTCTCTTTTTCTTTCTTTATATTTTATTTCTCTCTTTCTTTAGATATTTATTTTTCTCTCTCTCTCTTTCTTTATATATTTATTTCTCTCTCTTTTTCTTTCTTTATATTTTATTTCTCTCGCTTTCTTTCTTTATATATTTATTTCTCTCTCTTTCTTTCTTTCTTTCTTATTCTCCTTTCTTCTTTCTTATTTTTCTCTCTCTCTCTCTCTCTCTCTCTCTCTCTCTCTCTCTCTCTCTCTCTCTCTCTCTCTCTCTCTCTCTCTCTCTCTCTCTCTCTCTCTCTCTCTCTCTCTCTCTCGCTCTTTCTCTCTCCGACTGTTCCTGTCTCACCTGGCAGCCTTGACTCATATGTTTGTCATTATATTATTTATTAAATTGCATCACATAACTTAATTTCGTGCATATGATTTTCACAGAATGATGTAAAAATAATTGGCAAGTCTCTTCTGCTTGTAAATAAAAGATCACTTTGAACATTAGCTATAGGTGTCTTGCACTGACGTCACGACCTAGCGTCTTCAAGCCAAATGCCGCCGTCTTCAAGCCAAATGTCGCCTGTCAGAGCAAGCTGGAGGACCAACAAACTCCACTTGCCGCCCGTGTTTGCCAGCTTATGGTACTTTTCCCCTACCAAATATATGTTTATCAGTATAAAAGATATACTGTTGTCTTCGGAAATGTTTGTTCTATAATATTATCAAATAAAAAACCGTAAAACACACTAAAGAAAGGCCATTATGAGACTCTCAAGAAATTGCATGAACTTAATATTCACCAGCGCCAGCTCCCATTTAATATTTTGCTCGAAAATATTTTACATGGAGAATATCAATAGAAGCGGAACTTCATTAGCTTTCCATTGACATATTTCGTTATCTGATAAATGAATTAGAAGCATGCATAAATTAGCGTTAACTGAATAAATAACATCATCAATCGGTAAATATTATCCGATTTCATGGTTATTTATTTAGTTAACGCTAATTTATGCATGCTTCTAATTCATTTATCAGATAACGAAATATATCAATGGAAAGCTAATGAAATTCAAAACGTTTTCGAGCAAAATATTAAATGGGAGCTGGAGTTGGTGAATATTAAGTTCATGCATATTTCTTGAGTCTCATAATGGCCTTACTTTAGTGTTTTACAGTTTTTTATTTGATATTATAGAACAAACATTTCCGAAGATAACAGTATATCTTTTATACTGATAAACATATATTTGGTAGGGGAAAATTACCATAAGCTGGCAAACAAGGGCGGCAAGTGGAGTTTGTTGGTCCTCCAGCTCGCATTTCCCGCGCCTGTCGCAGCCACAACAAGGGCTGTGACGTCACGTGCAAGACACCTATAGTGAAAGAACAAGTGCTTGTGGGCCCTTCGGACCCATGTATTGATGTTTGTAGTAGTAGTAGTAGTAGTAGCACACACACTCACACACGCACACAAACGGTAAGTACATGAGTCTACGGAGTTAGTTAAATGCGGCAAGGCGTAACCGCAGTGTTTTGTCATGTAATCTAATACTCTTAAAAGTGTTTTTGCCCAAAATACCCCCTTCAAAAGGATTCAATCGACATGGGACCAAGGCACTTACCACCTACGATTTATTTGCGATTTTTTGAGCCTACTCTCATCAAAATTGTATTTAGGGCTACAGTTTCGGCTACCCAAAACAGACCGACAGACAGGCAGACACACGGGTACTCCTATAGTATATTAAAGTAACCCCTTATGATATTATCTCTCTCTCTCTCTCTCTCTCTTTCTCTTTCTCTCTTCCAATACCAATCACCATTTCAAGGATCAGACCACCTGACTCAGTTCTGCCCTAAAAGATTTATGTTAAATGCCAGAAACCACTTATTTTAAATATTTAGAGGGTAAAATACGATGAAATATAGGTCTGTAAGGCTACTATTAAGGTAATAACACTTTTGATTAAGATTTTAGTATGTAAGTGGTAAAAATAGCGATTTATGGGTTATAAAAAGGAGTATTTCGCCTCGTCGACAACTTTGCATACTCTTCTTCTTGTGACCTTTTTGTCGCTTATTTGCTTCATAGGTCCTCTTCCACTTCGTGTCCTTCGTTAACAGACTTGTCAACTCTTCTCTTGGCTATTTGACCTGGAATACTAAAACATTCTCATGTCAGTCATTAGTTTTCGGCTCTTATAGTCTACTTAACATTCTAATACAGTCGCCTTTACTACAGACAATCCTTGGATAGCCTCGTAGCTACCTCCGTGACGTCACCTCACAACACTGCCAAGCAGCGATGTTAACTGTACGATAATTATCGTATTTGTACGATAATATGACTATCCGTACTAGCGTTAATTGCCGCATTGGAACGCAGATTGTGAGAGTATTTATTATACTATAAAAAATAGTAAGGTTAACCTTACCAAGACAAAGGTAAGAAACTGACTTCTGACGGGAACCTACTTGGTTCTCTTCCAGCAGCGCAGTGTGTAAGGGAAAAGGCAGATTAATTGTGTTACTTTCATCCCAACACATGATAGGATAAGTCGATAACAACTGACACAATATCATTATAATATAAGCGCCAGCTGACACAGGGGATAAAAAGAATAGAGGAGGAACAGGAATTCCGCTTTTCTTTTGAGGATGATAGCTACGTAGAGTTCTACCGGTAGAGTTCAGCTTCTTTTGAGTCAAGATGTGTTACTATATTTATTTTGTTTTATTTGATTCTATTTATTTTGGAAAAAAAAAATAACATGTGGAATGTTGTGTCATGATTGGATCTAGTCTACCGTAGCTATTATTTATTTTGGTGATAAGAGGAAATATTTTTATATGTGGAATGCTGTATAAATGAAGTATAAAGTCTATTTTACCTAAGGTTGTACGATAATCTATCTGAAAATACGATAATTCTGGTGGCTCGGTACGACAATGTGGCCTACAAAAGTTCACAAGCCTGTCGCCAAGACCCAGACGGAAACGTGTCAGGCAAAGCAGCTGCGGGCTATTGTGTCATTTCTCAGGTGTTAAACAGGTATACTTTCCTTCGTTTCCTTCGTTTGACCGTACATACCTGGGGTCGTTTCGTAACTAGTAGGTAGTCAAGTTCAACTCTGAGCTGAGTGTACGAAAAGACTATGGTTGCATATAGACTACGAAACAACTTTTTGGTGTACAAATCAACTGGTGTACGAAACAACTTTTGTACGAACTGACTGCACCCCCTTACAACACAGTGGTTCTCTAAGTGATATTAGTGCATAGTGTAGCTATAAGTGATCAGAGACGGTAGGAAATTGCTTATAGTTTACCGATTTACCTAATAACCATGATATTGTGACGTGCCTTCGATAACACTACAGTCGCCACTGCACTTATGTCGCCACGAGCCATATATTAGGAATTTGGTAAAATTCTAGAGTCCTGTGAGGGATCTGTGAAGGTCTGGAGGAAAAACCCCCACTAATAAGGGTGGCAAAGGACTCTTTGCCACCCTGATTGATTTTGCCACTTCAAATTGGCTAGAATTTTAGCCAAGACCAGTCCTGTATTTCAGTGAGAATATTACGGTGAGAAGCTAATATTGCGGTAATGTATTATCGTGCCACCTATATTTATCACTAGGTAACACTACGCCTATTATCACTAATATGCCATCAATAAGGTATTTAAGGGTTAAACTCCCCTTATTTACCACTATACATGTCCCTATATCGGAGATAAATAGTAAACATGGCCGACCGCCGACCCAGCTGCTTTGCTTAACGCTGATTGGCTGAGCAGGGAGCAAGCCCGCTGATTGGTTCCTGGCAATCCGGGCCTCTGGAAAAGGTTACGAGTTGCCAGTTAACGTATTTTAAAACGAAAATACACTTTTTTATTCATGGACCGATATTGGATTGCATAGGCTTGTTGAAAAGCCAAGCTTTTTTTATGACTTAACACAAAAAGTCTCCGTGTTTTAAGGCCTTCGTAAAAGAAATATGGTGAAATGATTTAGTAATACCGTATAAAAAACCGATATTTTGTTGATATTTTTTTTTTACATCAAATGTAGGTTTTTTTGTGTGCGTTTTAATATATTACGATATTTCCGCATCGTTTTATGTATTAACCGTGCGCTTGGTAGGTATATTTAGTTTTATATGGGTATTAGAAGGATTGTGTTTTTATTTGTGTTTTTAGCCAAACGTATTCTCCCTTAGAGATGAGCTGAAAGGTTGATGTGTGTACCTCGCTACTCCCACAGTCGCTGTGTGTTTGTGTGTGTCTATAGGACATGTTTTTTACGTGTTTAATGAAGAAATACGGATGGCCGAGTGATTTAAATGGTAAAATTATCGAAAAAACTAAACATGTTTTACTCGTTGGTTTCAACTTCAAGCAACGATCTGTTACTGTTTATAAGATACACACATCATTTACTATTTGTTCGTATTTTTTCACGAATTTTAAGGCCGTATTTAAAAAGTCAATTTTTGTGGTGAAAATTTTGGTCCTTATTTGGCCCTCTGTTGAAACTCGATATTTAATTAATTCACCGTTATTTCCTTGTTTTTTTAGGCTTATTGTGTCCTATTTATCATTATCTTACTTTTTCCGTGTTGATTTATGCATTAATTTTGATGTACGTTATATTAATGATGGGAAAAGGGTAGGCTTGTGCGGTATCAACAAAATACCGGTATTGCCGATACCGGTTTTCGGGAATAATACCGGTACGTCCTCACCGGTATCAGTTACGATACCGGTATCGATCGGTTTTTTCAAGGAGAATATTACGGTGAAAAGCTAATATTGCGGTAATGTATTATCGTGCCACCTATATTTATCACTAGGTAACACTACGCCTATTATCACTAATATGCCATCAATAAGGTATTTAAGGGTTAAACTCCCCTTATTTACCACTATACATGTCCCTATATCGGAGATAAATAGTAAACATGGCCGACCGCCGACCCAGCTGCTTTGCTGAACGGTGATTGGCTGAGCAGGGAGCAAGGCCGCTGATTGGTTCCTGGCAATCCGGGCCTCTGGAAAAGGTTACGAGTTGCCAGTTAACGTATTTTAAAACGAAAATACACTTTTTTATTCATGGACCGATATTGGATTGCATAGGCTTGTTGAAAAGCCTAGCTCTTTTTATGACTTAACACAAAAAGTCTCCGTGTTTTAAGGCCTTCGTAAAAGAAATATGGTGAAATGATTTAGTAATACCGTATAAAAAACCGATATTTTGTTGATATTTATTTTTTTACATCAAATGTAGGTTTTTGTGTGTGTGTTTTAATATATTACGATATTTCCGCATCGTTTTATGTATTAACCGTGCGCTTGGTAGGTATATTTAGTTTTATATGGGTATTAGAAGGATTGTGTTTTTATTTGTGTTTTTAGCCAAACGTATTCTCCCTTAGAGATGAGCTGAAAGGTTGTATGTGTGTACTTCGCTACTCCCACAGTCGCTGTGTGTTTGTGTGTGTCTATAGGACATTTTTTTTACGTGTTTAATGAAGAAATACGGATGGCCGAGTGATTTAAATGGTAAAATTATCGAAAAAACTAAACATGTTTTACTCGTTGGTTTCAACTTCAAGCAACGATCTGTTACTGTTTATAAGATACACACATCATTTACTATTTGTTCATATTTTTTCACGAATTTTAAGGCCGTATTTAAAAAGTCAATTTTTGTGGTGAAAATTTTGGTTCTTATTTGGCCATCTGTTGAAACTCGATATTTCATTAATTCACCGTTATTTCATTGTTTTTTTAGGCTTATTGTGTCCTATTTATCATTATCTTACTTTTTCCGTGTTGATTTATGCATTAATTTTGATGTACGTTATATTAATGATGGGAAAAGGGTAGGCTTGTGCGGTATCAACAAAATACCGGTATTGCCGATACCGGTTTTTGGGAATAATACCGGTACGTCCTCACCGGTATCAGTTACGATACCGGTATCAATAGTTTTTTCCAAAATACCGGTATTACCGGTATCGGTATTTGAATTTTTCTTGTCTTTTTTTACTTGTCCATTCTCAGATAATTATAATACTGGTATGGTACCGAGAGTGGTACCACAACCAGTGACACTGGGACTGAGAGTGCTGTGAAGTGTGGGGGAGGTGTATCCAGCTTCTTTCCTGTGAATACAGGAGTGAGGCAAGGGTGTGTCCTTGCCCCATCACTTCTCAACGCTTGTATGGACTGGGTATTGGGCAAAGTTGTAGATCAAAGTGATTGTGGAGCATCCCTCGGCAACACCAAGATCATTGATCTTGTTTTTGCCGATGATGCAGTAACCTTTACTGAGTCGCTGGAGGTCTTGGTGATGGCTCTCGAGGCGCTGCACGAGGAGGCAAAGCCTTTGGGACTTGAGGTCTCCTGGCTCAAGACCAAGGTCCAGGTGTTTGGAGACTTACTAGATGAAGCAGTACAGTCTGTTCATGCATGCGGTGAGGACATTGAGATCTTGGAAAGTTTTACATACCTTGGTAGCGCAGTCCATAATGACGGCGGGTCACGTCAAGAAGTCTTATGGCGGATTGGCATAGCCCACGGTGTTATGGACTCGCTCAGCACGAGTATTTGGCGTTGTCGGTACCTGTGCAGGAGGACAAAGATCCGGATCTTCAAGTCGCTTGTGATCCCTGTCTTACTCTATGGTTGTGAGACATGGACACTAAATAGTGACTTGAAGAGACGAATCAATGCCTTTGGTAATAAGTGTCTTCGCAGAATCATGGGGTATCGCTGGGATGATTACGTGTCAAATCAGCGATTGCACCGTGAGACTGAATTGAGGCCTATTACCTGCATAGTCCGTCAGTGCCAACTTCGGGTATATGGGCATGTGGCACGCTACCCTGAAACCGATCCTTCCCATCGGGTTGTATCTGTAAGAGACATTCTGGCGTAGAGGAGGCCAAGGGGGCACCCACAAGGCTCGTGGCTGGGGCAAATTGATGTTTCTTGTCGAGAGTTGCTTGGTATGGGAAAGGAGCCTGCATGGGGACTCTCGCGTGGTGACCCCCGGGAGTGGCGTCGTAGGGTGGGTGAGGCGACGCGCCCCCCGGCGTATGCCCCCAATGATTGATGAGTACAGGGAGGTCCCGAAGATACGAGCAGTTAGGTTCCACCTGGCATACTCGTAAAGGGAAATCTCGTATAACAAAACACATAACTAATGGTAAAATATAGGGTTGGTTCCAGGACCCCATTAATAAAAAAAAGAAAAAAAAAAAAGACATGTTTTTCAAGCTAAAATAAACTATAGCAAACACAACAAACACACAGCGTCTATATTACCCACACTGTACTACCTATTCTGTAGAAAAAGCATTCTGAAAGAGAAAATAGCACACAAAATAACATAACTGCACATTAATTAAACATAAAACATGCATAACAAGCAAAAAAGACGTTGTAATGTAGGGGACCCCGCGTGATACAAGAGAAGGTAGTGTAGCGGTCCCAAGGTTGGGGCTGCACACCTGCTAATTACCCCTAAAGGTCAGGCCGCGCCATATGCTTAATTACCCTTCAGGTCACGTCTTGCTAGGGGTGACCTGACTGCGGTCCCAAGGTTGGGGCAGCACACCTGCTAATTACCCCTAAATGTCAGGCCGCCCCATATGCTTAATTACCCTTCAGGTCACGGTTTGCTAGGGGTGACCTCACTGGGGTCAACCAAATCCCCCTTTGTCCAGCCCAGGAGTGATAGGGCGCATATTTTGAACTTGATAATTTTACTCACCCCAGTTTGAATGTCTTATCATTGGATTTTCGATCTCGTATATTGAAAATAGACCCTAATTTACACATCTCGTATCATCGGATTCTCGTATACCGAATGCTCGTATAACGGGACCTCCCTGTATACCGATTCAATACTAATACCGATACCGGTATACCAGAAAGCCAAAATACCGGTACCGGATACCGGTGCACATCTCTAGAAATGGGGCCGTTAGCCGCTGGGCAGCTAACATTCTATAACAGCATTCCAACAGCTGTATATTCATGATGTTTACTCGTATTTAATGACAGATTGGCCATAGTATGATGCGTTTTTCTGAAATGCTTATTATTATCAGTAGAAACAGGTAGATGACGACCAGGCTATTATTAAAGAGAACTGGGCTCTCTCTGCCGGCCTTAATTTTTACGTTGTCTGTATAGTCTTTGTTCCAGCGTGTAGTGGGCAGTCACATTCACCTCCGGGAACTAAAAACAAACATTAGTTGTCGTATAGAAATGGTTAGGTGGATTATGGAATTGTCCTCGACCCAAATTCTCAAAAAACAGATACAAATGATTGATTCTTCCCTGTGTATCCAATAGTGGTTAATAAGTTAGTTAGTTAGTAGTAGTAGTAGTAGTAGTAGTAGTAGTAGTAGTAGTAGTAGTAGTAGTAGTAGCAATAATAGTAGTAGTTAGGGTTAATAAGGAGGCTGGATAAATTCATGGATGGGGATGAAGGTGGATGTATGTAGGTAGTATTAAGTAACAGGAACTACCACGTGTAGGTCTCCCGGCCTCTTGTAGCCTCCTTATGTTCTTATGTTCTGTAAATGTGGTTTATCGCATTAACTCAATCCCCTTGTGGTTTGCAGGAGACGTAACACTCAGGATGACCGGTGACAAGTACTCTGTTCTGCTCCCGACCTACAATGAGAAGGACAACCTGCCCATCATAGTGTGGCTGCTCTGCAAGTACTTTGATGAGAGGTACAGTAACCGCTTGAGACCCAGAACGTTATTTCCATTGTAATTTTGGTAGGTCATTAAGACAATTTTTAGTTAATTGTATAAGCAATATTTTATAGATTTGACCTGTTTAGTATCCTTGTCGGCTAACTCATTTGGTACCGTATATCAAGTTACTTTTCCTTATTTTATGGCTGACAACGTACAATTTTATATAGCAAGGGAAAGATCTGGGCGTGAAGGGGTTAAGTGCGATGTTTCTATGTAAGGCTACTTTTACTTCTATAGTTATTTTCATGTTTTAACATTTTGATATTGCTACTAACTTGATGAAAACTAACTTGTTCTCTATCAGGTTTGTTCAAATAGCGTCTGGATTATTATTTTTTTTTCCATTTGTGCCTATAGCGCCTGTAGGCAGTGACCTCCAGGGGTGGGATGGTAGGCCCTGGAGGCTCACTTGAGGGCTGTGATGATTGGCCCTCGCCTGTGGTGGCGCAGGCAGGATTTTTATAGGGACGCCTGTGATTGAGAGGCTCATCGAGAGGCTCATGCCGCCACTCTGTGTCTTCCCTTGCACTTGCAATCGAAGGTAGAGTTAATGGACAAGGCATGTGGTTGTGGGTGTTCTTAGGCCACTCGACGGTGCATAAATATTTTAAGTGGATTTATGGGTCTCACTCGGAATCGAACTCGGGTTTTCGAGAACGCCATTCGGTGACGCTAACCACTCTGCTACCGCCTCCCCGATCAGTGCGATGTTCCTATATGCTTCTACTTCTAGAGTTATTTTCATGTTTTAAAATTTTAATATTGCTACTAACTTGATGAATACTCACTTAGTTAGTGCGGAGTCATTAGGGAGCTTTAAAAGGAGGCTAGATAATTATTGGTGGATGTAGGTAGTATTAAGTAACAGGAAATACCTCGTGTAGGTCTCGCGGCCTCTTGTAGCTTCCTTATTTTCTTATGTTCTGTCATCTGTCTTATGTTTTCTTATGTTCTTACTGTCTTATGTCTGACTTACTGTCTTATGTCTGACTTACTGTCTTATGTCTGACTTACTGTCTTATGTCTGACTTACTGTCTTATGTCTGACTTACTGTCTTATGTCTGACTTACTGTCTTATGTCTGACTTACTGTCTTATGTCTGACTTACTGTCTTATGTCTGACTTACTGTCTTATGTCTGACTTACTGTCTTATGTCTGACTTACTGTCTTATGTCTGACTTACTGTCTTATGTCTGACTTACTGTCTTATGTCTGACTTACTGTCTTATGTCTGACTTACTGTCTTATATTTTCTTATGTTCTTACTGTCTTATGTTTTCTTATGTCTGACTTACTGTCTTATGTCTGACTTACTGTCTTATGTCTGACTTACTGTCTTATGTTTTCTTATGTTCTTACTGTCTTATGTTTTCTTATGTTCTTACTGTCTTATGCCTGACTTACTGTCTTATGTCTGACTTACTGTCTTATGTCTGACTTACTGTCTTATGTCTGACTTACTGTCTTATGTTTTCTTATGTTCTTACTGTCTTATGTTTTCTTATGTTCTTACTGTCTTATGCCTGACTTACTGTCTTATGTCTGACTTACTGTCTTATATTTTCTTACGTTCTGTCATCTGCCAAGACAATCAGAGGTGCACATTAAAGCATGTCTCATCCCTAACACCAACATTTTGTATTTGCAGTGGCTTTGTCTATGAGATCATTATCATAGATGATGGCTCGCCGGATGGAACCCTGGAGGTGGCCAAGAAACTACAGGACATCTATGGCGAGGAGAAAATAGTAAGCATTAAAATAAACCTCCATTACTGAACTCAATATTTTGTTGTACTAGAAAGTTTGTACAAAATTTTATTAAATTTTTTTTTATTTGAACTTTTTATATATTTTTGATTTTAGATTTTTGTTATTTTATTAAACTCCCTTATCATATTTTTTTTTTTTTTTTTTACTTGCGGTGTCAATTTGGTTTTTATTATCAGTCTCCTTAGCTTGTTTTACTGAAGGTTATGGATTCATAGAGTTTGTATATATTAGTTTGTGATATGAACCCCTTCACACCCAGATCTTTCCTTTGCTATAAAATATTGTATGTTTTCGAGCCATAAAATTACGAAAAGTAACTAAATAAACCAAATGAGGTAGTGGACAATGATTCTAAACAGGTCATATCGATAAAAACATGGCTTATATTCATTAAAAATTATCTAATGGTAGTCAAATTACAATGGAAATTACGTTCTGGGCCTCAAGGGTTAAGGATTATTATCGATATCTTTCCCTCACTTTCTCCTCATGTAGGGTTGACGTAGGGTAACTCTTATTTTTCAAAACTTCATTATTTTTCCATCCTAGAAATTTAAATCACATACATAGATTCTTTTTCCATCTCTAGAAATTTAAATCACATACATAGATTCTTTTTCCATCCCTAGAAATTTAAATCACATACATAGATTCTTTTTCCATCCCTAGAAATTTAAATCACATACATAGATTCTCTTTTCCATCACCCCCTAGAAATTTAAATCACATACATAGATTCTTTTTCCATCTCTAGAAATTTAAATCACATACATAGATTCTTTTTCCATCCCTAGAAATTAAAATCACATACATAGATTCTTTTTCCATCCCTAGAAATATAAATCACATACATAGATTCTTTTTCCATCCCTAGAAATTAAATCACATACATAGATTCTTTTTCCATCTCTAGAAATTTAAATCACATACATAGATTCTTTTTCCATCTCTAGAAATTAAAATCACATACATAGATTCTTTTTCCATCCCTAGAAATTTAAATCACATACATAGATTCTTTTTCCATCCCTAGAAATTTAAATCACATACATAGATTCTTTTTCCATCTCTAGAAATTTAAATCACATACATAGATTCTTTTTCCATCTCTAGAAATTTAAATCACATACATAGATTCTTTTTCCAGCTCTAGAAATTTAAATCACATACATAGATTCTTTTTCCATCTCTAGAAATTTAAATCACATACATAGATTCTTTTTCCATCTCTAGAAATTTAAATCACATACATAGATTCTTTTTCCATCTCTAGAAATTTAAATCACATACATAGATTCTTTTCTCATCTCTAGAAATTTAAATCACATACATAGATTCTTTTTCCATCTCTAGAAATTTTAAATCACATACATAGATTCTTTTTCCATCCTAGAAATTAAATCACATACATAGATTCTTTTTCCACTAGAAATTAAATCACATACATAGATTCTTTTTCCAGCTCTAGAAATTTAAATCACATACATAGATTCTTTTTCCATCTCTAGAAATTTAAATCACATACATAGATTCTTTTTCCATCTCTAGAAATTTAAATCACATACTACATCTCTTAAATCATCATTCCATCTCTAGAAATTTAAATCACATACATAGATTCTTTTTCCATCCCTAGAAATATAAATCACATACATAGATTCTTTTTCCATCCCTAGAAATATAAATCACATACATAGATTCTTTTTCCATCCCTAGAAATTAAATCACATACATAGATTCTTTTTCCATCTCTAGAAATTTAAATCACATACATAGATTCTTTTTCCATCTCTAGAAATTTAAATCACATACATAGATTCTTTTTCCATCCCTAGAAATTTAAATCACATACATAGATTCTTTTTCCATCTCTAGAAATTTAAATCACATACATAGATTCTTTTTCCATCTCTAGAAATTTAAATCACATACATAGATTCTTTTTCCATCCCTAGAAATTTAAATCACATACATAGATTCTTTTTCCAGCTCTAGAAATATAAATCACATACATAGATTCTTTTTCCATCTCTAGAAATTTAAATCACATACATAGATTCTTTTTCCATCTCTAGAAATTTAAATCACATACATAGATTCTTTTTCCATCTCTAGAAATTTAAATCACATACATAGATTCTTTTTCCATCTCTAGAAATTTAAATCACATACATAGATTCTTTTTCCAGCTCTAGAAATTTAAATCACATACATAGATTCTTTTTCCATCTCTAGAAATTTAAATCACATACATAGATTCTTTTTCCATCCCTAGAAATTTAAATCACATACATAGATTCTTTTTCCATCCCTAGAAATTTAAATCACATACATAGATTCTTTTTCCATCTCTAGAAATTTAAATCACATACATAGATTCTTTTTCCATCCCTAGAAATTTAAATCACATACATAGATTCTTTTTCCATCTCTAGAAATTTAAATCACATACATAGATTCTTTTTCCATCTAGAAATTTAAATCACATACATAGATTTTTTTTCCATCTCTAGAAATTTAAATCACATACATGGATTTTTTTTCCATCTCTAGAAATTTAAATCACATACATAGTGTCATATTTTCATGATACATTCACCTTTAGGTTCTACGTCCCAGAGCGAAGAAGCTTGGCCTCGGTACTGCCTACATCCACGGTATTAAACACGCGACTGGCAACTTTGTCTTCATCATGGATGCCGATCTGTCCCACCATGTAAGTATGCTCATGTATTTACCTAGTTGTGTTTTACAGGGCCTGAGCTACACTCGTGGGGTCCCGTCTCCGTATCTACATTTATCCAGTCTTTCTTTCAACTGGTGCACATTCTTTGCCGATATCACCTCCTCATTTAGTTCATTTCAAACTTCTACATTTCTATGAGGGAAGCTGTACCTACTTCTTTATGTTGTTCAGGCATCTCCCTTTTCCTAATATTTTTTTATGTCTTTGTTTCCGAGTTGTTATTATGTGTTAAGTAAGAGGTGTTTCTAGTTTGAACTGTTCAGGAATTGCTATCGTGGGACACAAGGTTTGTAGATTTTTAGATACTTTAATTATTAGAAGAGTTTTTGATCAATGTACTTTTTTGTTTACCACTTGTTTACTCGTTAAATAAATACAAATAGGGTGGTAAATGATTGGAATAGACTCAGTCATCAGGTAGTTAGTGCGGAGTCAATAGGGAGCTTTTAAAGGAGGCTGAACAATTTCATGGATGGGAATGAAAGAGATGTAGGTAGTGTTAAGTAACAGGAAGTAACACATGTAGGTCACCCAGCCTCTTGTAGCTTCCTTATTTTCTTACGTTCTTATACATTTCAGCCCAAATTCACTCATTTTACAAATTACATATTTCATAAATTACACATTTTCTTATGTTCTTATGTTCCAATATATTTTCAGCCCAAATTCATGGCGGAGTTTATCAAGGTGCAGAAGGAGGGTAACTTTGACGTGGTGAGCGGGACGCGTTACGGAGGGGACGGCGGTGTGTACGGCTGGGACCTGAAGCGCAAGGTGATCAGCCGGGGCGCCAATTATGTCACCCAGGTCCTGCTGCGACCCGGCGCCTCGGACCTCACCGGCTCCTTCAGGTAAACATTTCTAGCGGATATTCTCCCGGAATCTCCCTACTTCTGCCTGAGTAATTTAATCTCCTTCCTCCAACAAATACACATCCTTCATTTGATATAACTATCCTGGTATCACTTATCATCATCATATCCTGGATCACTGGTGGAATCATAGATATTTCATGATAAACCAAAAGATAGATAGATAGGCTCCAAAGAAAGATAGATTTATGGAGGCTCATTCAGGTAATTGTAGCTTCTTTATTTTCTAATGTTCTTATGTTCTTACCATGTGTAGGTCTCTCTCGTGGCCTCTTGTAGCTTCCTTATTTTCTTTTGTTCTTATGTTCTTACCATGTGTAGGTCTCGTGGCCTCTTGTAGCTTCCTTATTTTCTTATGTTTGTATGTTCTAGATATAAACTTTGGCAATCACCTAGAGTCAGATAGCTTAGCTCAGCGAGTGCAAATGTGCCTCAATAAGAACATAAGAAAATAAGGAAGCTACAAGAGGCCGCGAGACTTACACGTGGTAGTTCTTGTTATTTAAAACTACCTACATCCACCTTTCATCCCCATCCATGAATTTAATAATAATAAGAATCTTAACCCTTTCACGCACGAAAAGTTTAATAAGTTTTTCCGTCCACTGCAACATCCGTCTTATGCTCCCTAAGGGGCCCCGCGAAATGGTCAGACTGTGCGGCGAATTATTTTTTTATGTTATCAATTTCACCAACGTGTATTCTTTTTTCCTGGCATTATTATATATCATTGGTTTTGCAAGATATTATTCTGCCTTATGAAAGAGAAAAAATAACAAGAAATGCAAATAATTAGCGGAATTTACCGACCCCGAAAAAATATTGAGTAAAGAGAAATAAGAAATACTTACGTTCACCACTTTGTAGCTCGAAACTTCTTGAGTCAACTTTTTATGGTTTATATGCCAATAAGAGCGGATTTTTATGAGGATTCCAACGCTACCATTATAATTTTCATATGGCCATTATGGCCAGCTCGGGGCACGTTTTAAAGGGACGACAATCTGCGCGCACAGGCTGCCTACTGAGTGGAAACTGACACACAAACCCTTATTATTTCACATCCACTCACACGAGAGAGTTGACAATTAGTTTATTTTATAGGTCTAGCTTGGATCTTTGACCCAGAAAATTTGGACGCAATTCTGATAAATACTTTATTTTTGGCGAATTTTTAACTGTTTTTTGACGCAATTCGCGTCAAAAGCTCAGATTGCAGACGGGCCCGTTTTGACGCGATCGCGTCACCGTGCGTGAAAGGGTTAATATTGCTTTGTATTGAGCGGTATTAAAGCTTTTTTCAAATCTCTTTCAAAGGTGTTTAAGCTCATAGTCAATCCCTTTTTGTGGTTAAAATATTCATGCATTACCTCTCTTCTCGGGGCGGAATCAAGAAGGAACTTTAAAAGGAGGCTGGATAAATTCATGGATGGGGATGAAAGGTGGATGTAGGTAGTGTTAAGTAACAGGAACTACCACGTGTAGGTCTCACAGCCTCTTGTAGCTTCCTTATTTTCTTAAGTTCTTATAGTCGATCCCTTTTTTGGTAAGATATTCATGCCTTGCCTCCCTCCTCCCCCCAGGCTGTACCGCAAGGAGGTGCTACAGAAGCTGGTGGAGTCTTGTGTCAGCAAGGGTTACGTCTTCCAGATGGAAATGATCATACGAGCCCGGCAGTTTAACTACACCATCGGCGAGGTAAGTCAATGTTTTTGTATTTTTTTTTACTTTAAGTTTCGATTGGTAGGCCCTGGAGGTTCACTTGTACACATAGATGTTTTTGTCTTACCCCCTTGAGGCCCAGAACGTAATTTCCATTGTAATTTGGGTACTATTAGACGATTTTTAGTGAATATAAGCAATGTTTTATAGCTATAACCTGTTTAGTATCCTTGTCGATTAGCTAATTTGGTATATTCAGTTACTTTTCGTAATTTTATGGCTCAACAGCAGACAATTTTATATAGCAAAGGAAAGATCTGGGCGTGAAGGGGTTAAGTTTTGGATGGTAGGCCCTGGAGGTTCACTTGTACACAGAGATGACTTACATAACTCACTCGTAACTTCACATAACTAACATCAGAAGATTTACCTCCTTGACCTACCAGACCATTGCATTCTTTCATAGTACTGACTGTCTCCCAAGCAAGTCCTGAACTAAATTGCCCCCCCCCCCTCCCCCCCTCCTTTTTATATTCTCTTACTGTCTTATTTATAGGGACTGGCAAATGAACGGGCTTTTTGTTACGTCTTTTTTTTTGCCATTGGCCAGTCTTTTGTGATGTAAAAAAAAACAAGTCTGGTATTATTCCAGATGAACACCGAATTCACTTTGGTGGACGAAACTATTTTTTTCTGGTGAGTTTTGATGCGTTTTGAATTTATCTGCTGACCGTTTCTGTCGCAAATATATATATTTTTCTTCTTTTCTTTTTTAGGTAAAGGTTAGGTTAGTATAGGTTAGGTTAGGTAAAGGTTGGGTTAAAAAAAAAAAAAGTGATTTGCGACAGAAACGGTCAGCAGATTAATTCAAAACACATCAAAACTTGCCAGAAAAAAATAGTTTCGTCCACCAAAGGAAATTCGGTGTTCATCTGGAAATTTACCCAAACAAGTCCCGAATTAAATTGCCCTCCCCCCCCCCCCCTTTTATATTCTCTTACTGTCTTCTTTAGAGGGACTGGCAATTAAAGGGCTTTTTGTTACTTCTTTTTTTTTGCCCTTGGCCAGTCCTTTGTGATGTAAAAAAAAAAAAAGAAAAAAAAAGTCGGGTGGCACATAAAAAGCTGATTGCTCTACTTTTTGTTTACATGGGAAATGGCACTATTTAGGGCCATGTTGTGCCATGTGCAGTGCCTGTGCCTGTGATTAAGAGCCTTTGTGGTTCCTATTGCAGGTGCCCATCAGCTTTGTGGACCGAGTGTACGGGGAGAGCAAACTGGGTGGCGCCGAAATCATGGGCTTCGTAAAGGGTCTCCTCTACCTCTTTGCCACCACTTAAGCCACGTTCACACAACCACCCACCATCGTCGGCGCTTCCCGTTGGTGCTTGCCGATGAGCCGTTGCCAGAGTTGTGTACATTCCGTTACATTTTGATCGTCGGCATCCTGTCCATACTGCCACTTTTGAGGGACGAACACTCGATCGACGGGAAGCGCCGACACTGGTAGTGTGTACGGGGCTTTAGGGAAGGTCTCAGTGCATGTACCACACACAGTCTTCCATTTGCATAGAGAGTAACTTCCCTTTGTCATTATTTACGGATCAACCTTTGAGTTAAGAAAATAAGGAAGGCACAAGAGGCCGCGAGACCTAAGAAAATAAGGAAGGTACAAGAGGCCGCGAGACCTAAGAAAATAAGGAAGGTACAAGAGGCCGCGACACCTAAGAAAATAAGGAAGGTACAAGAGGCAACGAGACCTAAGAAAATAAGGAAGGTAGAAGAGGCCGCGAGACCTACACGTACAGTTCCTTTCCATGCCGTTATCTATAGCTCGTGGGTCAATGCAAGAACAGCTGTGTAGATCTGATGACGTGTTGAATAAGGGAATGTTTTGTTATTGTTACCATTTATTTTGTAAGATTTGTAACTTTGGTTCATGATTTACATTACTCAGTGTAGATGAGGTAGGACGAAGACGGTAATTTTTTTTTACACATTTGAAGAAGGCAGAGAACTCTTCTTAGTTTTTCCTATGTAGTACAGTAGACATTAAGTTCTATAGTACAGGATACATTAAGTTTTGTACCTTCCTTTCCGCAATGAGCCGGCAGTGTGAGGACAGTCGTGTCTAATACCTGCTTGAATAGGGTGAAGAACATCTCATACACACACACACTGGGCTCCCATGTATGAACATATATAACATAAGAACATAAGAAAATAAGGAAGCTACGAGAGGCCGTGAGACCTACACGTGGTAGTTCCTGTTAACATACAAACAAATAGAATAACAAACGTGTTTTTGAAGAATATTAAATTTGCACACCGAGCTGAAATTTGAACAACAAACCGCGAGCAGACTGCGAATGCGTGTGAGTGGCTGTGATAACATTTTTCATAATATTATCAGCTGAAAACATAACCATGGATGGACACGACTCACAAAACGAACAATTAGGTTAACGAACTGAGCTTCAGAATGGATTGCGTTCATATATGGGAACCCAGTGTAAATATTTCTCATTTAACGACCGGTCTGAAAGAGAAATTGTAACTTTCCGCATACTCATGTAAGCTTTAATCTGTTTATTGTTGTTACTTCAGATATTTTAAAGAGGAAATGGGTGATGTATTTACTATTTAGCAAGGTAAAAATTGCCTACATCGTTTTGTACTTAATGATGTAATTGTCATACATGTTTATCCAACTACTATCCTGCCCCCATCTTACTACTGCCCGTTCCAGTTCCTTTCCTCATCTGTCCTCCCTCTCCCGACCTCCTTACTTTGCGGACATTCTCCCGGCATCCCCCTCTTTCTCCCTAAGTCATTTAATCTCCTTCCTCCAACAAATACATATCCTACATTTGATCTAACCATCCTGCTGTAACATTCCGTACCTCTCCCCTTCCCTCACCGTTTCACTCTTCCTCTCTAACCCCTCCCTTTTTTATGCTTTGCCATAGTGCCATATGACCTCTGATGTCTGGCAATTTCCCACTTTTTTGCATTAAATCAATCATACATGTTTATTGAAGATGCTCCTTAACCTTCAGTATAAGATGAATAGTAACAAAGCTCTGACTAAATGACCATTCCAGTGCCTTATCTTATATTCACGTATAGTCTATTTTTTTTACGAGGCGAAAATTTCATTCTATCTTATGGTCTCATGTTAAAAATGATGCCTATGTTTGCCTAATATTATGGTTAACTATGATAAAATACAGCTGAAATGTAGAAGAAGCGTAGTATTCCCTTCTCCTGGCATCAAATATCAGTCAGTAAGCAGCAAGGGGGCAGGATTTTTCACCTCATTAAAAATACCAGTAGAGTTGTTATCTTGTGTGTGATATGTGTATGTGTCCATAGTGTATGAGTCCTTAGCCATTCCAGTGTGGGTGTATATGCTGTATAAACATGTTTGTACTCTTGTCCTCATAGCCTTTGGTGGGTCAGGCTCGTTCGTTGGTAGTTGTAAATTTTTTCACTCGGACATGACTCAAGTCTGATGTAGCTTCTCTCTCTCTCTCTCTCTCTCTTTCTCTGTCTTATTCTCTAATTTATTTTTTTGTACTGTTTTTGTATTGTTTTTGTTTACGTGTAGTGTTCATGTTTAGTGGAAATGAGGCGCTTATTTCAGAAAGTCGATAAGCGCCATCAATGAAAAACTAAGAAAATGGCTTCAAAATGTTTCAAATGTCAAAATGTCATATCTTTTGAGCCAAGCCTACAACACGATAAATTCATCCTTTTGTAGGCTTGGTTCAAAAGATAGGACATTTTAAACATAGAAACATTTTGAAGCCATTATCTTATTTTTTTATGGATGGCGCTTATCGACTTTCTGAAATCAGCGTCTCATATGTTCTGTTTAGTTTCTGTTTCTGTTTTTTTGTACTGTTTCTGTAGTGTTTCTGTTTAGTGTATATGTTCTGTTTCTGTTTTTTTGTACTGTTTCTGTAGTGTTTCTGTTTAGTGTATATGTTCTGTTTCTGTTTTTTTGTACTGTTTCTGTAGTGTTTCTGTTTAGTGTATATGTTCTGTTTCTGTTTCTTTGTACTGTTTCGGTTTAGACATGAGTCAAGTCTGATGTACTGTCTTTTGTTGGTAGTTGTAATTTTTTTCACTCTGACATGACTCAAGTCTGATGTACTGTTTGTTGTGTTTATAGTCAATTTTTTTTTTATTATGGTCAAAATGCAGTAAGGAAGTCACGCCCCCTGCCTCCCCTTCTATTCTACGGGGCAGCTGATTGATGCACTCCTCGTATCATCACTACCAATCACAAAATCTTCACTACTTAACAGCGGCGTGATCACTGGACAGAGCAATCTTCACTACAGAGGGATTTTTGATTTTGTCACCCTCTGTAGTGAAGATTGCTGTCCAGTGGTCACGCCGCTGTTAAGTAGTGAAGATATTGTGATTGGTAGTAGGTAGTGATAAGAGGAATGCACCAATCAGCTGCCCCGTAGAATAGAGGGGGAGGCAGGGGGTGTGGCTTCCTTACTGCATTTTGACCATAATAATAAAAATACTGTAGTGTAGGATAAAGCTGTGATCATGTTTTGTATTATCATAACCTAAGGTGACACTCAATGTAAGCTAATCACTGTTTTGTTGTTAATATACTCTGACTCTCAGTTGCATGTTCTTACTGTCCATACCTCAGTGTGTGTGTGTGTGTGTCTGTGTGTGTGTGTGTTTTCTCATATAAGAACATAAGAACATAAGAAAATAAGGAAGCTAAAAAAGGCCGTGAGACCTACACGTGGTAGTTCCTGTTACTTAACTCTACCTATATCCACCTCTCTTCCCCATCCAGACTCCTTTTAAAGACCCCAATAGACTCTGCATTGACCACCTGATGACTGAGTCCATTCCAATCATTCACCACCCTATTTGTGAACCAGTTTCTCCCTATTTCCTTTTTAAATTACGCTTTTCTAGCTTGAATCTGTTACTTCTTGTTATACCCTCAAGCCCTCAACTGAACACTGGAGTTGCCTGTCAGGAAGAGGATCCGGGGCATAAAATTCATGACTCAATTTAAATGATGAACGCCGGCAACAGAATTGGAAGCATATCATTGACTGTCTTGACCTCATAAGACATTGTGGGAAAATCTGACGTTAACCCCTTCACGCCCAGATCTTTCCTTTGCTATAAATAAATAGTCTGTTGTTAGCCATAAAATTAAGAAAAGTAACTGAATATACCAAATTAGTTAGTGGACAAGGATACTAAACCGGTCATATCTATTAAATTATTGCTTATATGCATTAAAATCGTCTAATGGTACCCAAATTACAATGAAAATAACGTTCTGGGTCTCGAGGTTAAATCGCCAACCCAGTTTATAGCAGGGAAGACAGCAGACTAGCTTCATATCGATGACATGTCTGTTCTTGTAACAAAACATTTTATTTATACACGTTGTTTTGGAGCCTTAAATTGGTTCAGTCATATTGGGTATTTGGATATTATTCCAGATGAACACAGAATTCACTTTGGTGGACGAAACAAATTTTTTTCTGGTGAGTTTTGATGTGTTTTGATCTGCTAAATGTTTTTGTCGCAATTATTATTTTTTTTTTGTAAGTTTGGTAAATGTTAGGTTAGGTTTATTCGGTTAGGTTCAATTTTTTTTGTCATTTTTGCTGGGAGAAAATAAAATAAAATAAAAAACAACCATATATATATATATTATATATATATATATATATATATATATATATATATATATATATATATATATATATATATATATATATATATATATATATTATATATATATATATTATATATATATTATATATATATATATATATATATATATATATATATATATATATATATATATATATATATATATATATATATATATATATATATATATATATATATAGCTATATATATATATATATATATATATATATATATATATATAGGGAGGTCCCGTTATACGAGCATTCGATATACGAGATGTGTAAATTAGGGTCTATTTTCAATATACGAGATCGAAAATCCAATGCTACAACATTCAAACTGGGGTGAATAAAATTACCAAGTTATTTACTAAAGTAAATTACAAGTTATTTACTAAAATTATAAAGTCATTTACTGACTATATGATTTTACCTAAGGTTGTATGATAATCAATCTGAAAATATGATAATTCTGGTGGCTCGGTACGACAACGTGGCCTACAAAAATTCACATCCCAGGACGATGAACAATGATTCAGATGCGCAGAGACGAGATTGTGGGCAGTGGAAGAGGTCTGCGCACCCCTCCCTTGTCCCTTACCTACCCCAAAGCCATGTAAAGAGGTCTGCCAAAGTCCGACCTGAAATTCATTCTCTCGCATCATGACGTCACCACGAGTCCACAGTAGGTAGGAGCTGCCATTCGGCATGTATCATAATGTATCTTACAGCATCTAATGTTCAGCTAAAGTATTACAGATATTTTTGGAGTATGCAAAAAAAAAAAAACTTTCATGTTTGTTGTGTTTGCTAGTTTATTTTAGCTTGAAAAATATATATATTTTTTTTTTTTTTAAATTGATGGGGTCCTGGAACCAAACCTATATTTTACCATTAGTTATGTGTTTCGTTATACGAGATTTCGCTTTACGAGTATGCCAGGTGGAACCTAACTGCTCATATCTTCGGGACCTCCCTGTATATATATATATATATATATATATATATATATATATATATATATATATATATAATATATATATATAATAACATAAGAACATCAGGAAATAAGGAAGCTACAAGAGGCCGCGAGACCTACACGTTATAGTTCCTGTTACTTAACACTACCTACATCCACGTTTCATCCCCATCCTTGAAATTATCCAGCCTCCTTTAAAAGTTCCCTAATGACTCCGCACTGACTACCTGACGACTGAGTCCATTCCAATCATTTACCACCCTATTTGTGAACCAGTTTTCCCCTATTTCTTTTTTAAATCTGCTTTTCCAGCTTGAATCCATTACTTCATGTTCTACCCTGGTTACTAGGGTAGTTTTAGTCGGATTACTGCATGATAAGGGAAAGGACAGTTAGTTAAGAAGTAAAGAAGGCACTCAGGATACCATAATACTTCTGACAGCATCTATAAAATAAAATAAAAAAATAATAGAAATGATGATGATAATGAGTCTGGGTTTTGAGTGACAAGACGAGAGAGTTTCATGTCTTTATTTATGCAAATGTACACGACGTAATATGTTTCCATTAGCTTATGGGCTTAGGCAATGATTTCAATACAGTGTTCCCTTACTATACGAACATAAGAACATAAGAAAATAAGGAAGCTAGAAGAGGCCGCGAGACCTACACGTGGTAGTTCCTTTTACTTAACACTACCTACATCCACCTTTTATCCCCATCCATAAAGCTATATAGCCTCCTTTTAAAACTCTATTAACTCTGCACTGACCACCTGATAACTGAGTCTATTCCAATCATTTAACACCCTATTTGTGAACCAGTTTCTCCCTATTTACAGCAACTACCTCGTGTAGGTCTCGTGGCTTCTTGTAGCTTCCTTATTTTCTTATGTTCTTATTTCTTTTTTAAAATCTTCGCTTTTCCAGTTTATGATAGATTGCTATACGAGAGTTTTTAGCAACATAACCCATCGTATAATGAAGGAATACTGTATGACAAATAACTTACAACTATGAGTCATAAAAACTTTATATGTATATATATTTAATAAATTGATGAAGATAGAACAACACCAGTGAATATCTTTGAATTGAATACATTGGTTTAATACTTAAGAGTACATAGATAAGGCTTTGTTGATGTGATGATTGCCAGCTGTATGACTGATCACAGTACATACATACACAGGATAGTGCCATAAAGGGGAAATGTGCCAGACATCAGAGGTCATATGGCACTATGGCAAAGCATAAAAAAGGGGAGGGGTTAGAGAGAAAGAGTGAAACAGTGAGGGAAGGGGAGAGGAATGGATTGTTACAGCAGAATGGTTAGATCAAATGTAGGATGTGTATTTGTTGGAGGAAGGAGATTAAATTACTTAGGGAGAAAGAGGGGGATTCCGGGAGAATGTCCGCATGACAAGGTCGGGAAAGGGAGGACAGATGAGGAAAAGAACTGGAACGGGCAGTAGTAAGATGGAGGCAGGATAGTAGGACATGTTGGACTGTAAAAGGAGTTTGACATACACAGGGTAGCTTTATGTGTCGTCCACCTAGCATCACTTACAAGAGTAGTACATATCTCTCTTATTTTGTATATGATCCATCTTGTTAGATTGAATAAGTTAACATATACATATTGATTAGACTAGTAGTAATCTATAGTTCAATAAAGAATATGATTGATTGTTGAAATATGATTGAGGGAAGATCAAATTATGAATAAAATTATGATAGACATGTACAGTCAAAACATTAACCCCTTGAGGCCCAGAACGTAATTTTCATTGTAATATATAACCACCATTCGATATTTTAATGAACATAAGCAATATTATATAGATATAACCTGTTTAATATCCTTGTCCATTAGCTAATTTGGTTTATTTAGTTACTTTTTCGTAGTTTTATGGATAATAACAGACAATTTCATATAGCCAAGGAAAGATCTGGACGTGAAGGGTTAAAAGAAGAAGTGGTTTGAGAGGAGATGACAGTTAGGAATGTTAGAATGGTTGAATGTTAGATGGTTAGGAATATGATAAACATTCTAGGATGAAGTGACATGATTTTAAGAGATGAGTTAGAGATGTAAGACATGAAAAATTACTTAAACGAGGAGCAAGAGGTGACGTCAGGGTTGCATTTCTCATCACTTCACTATAGTCAGTTTTATTTAATGAAGTGAAAAATCCTGCCCCCTTGCTGCTTACTGACTGATATTTGATGCCAGGAGAAGGGAATACTACGCCTCTTATTAATTTCAGTTGTATTTTATCGTAGTTAACCATATTATCAGGTAAATACAGGCAAAATTGTATACTTTTTTTTATGAGGTGAAAAATCCTGACCCCTTGCTGCTGACTGACTGATAGTTGGTGCCAGGAGAAGGGAATACTACGCTTCTTATTAATTTCAGCTGTATTGTATCATAGTTAACCATAGTAGCAGGTAAACATAGGTATAAATTTAAGCATGAGACCTTATGATAGAATGGAATTTTTGCCTCGTTAAAAAAAATAGACTTTAGTTGAGGAATGACCGATGCAAGTGTTTGGATTCATACAGATATGAGAGAGAGAGAGAGAGAGAGAGAGAGAGAGAGAGAGAGAGAGAAGAGAGATATGAGATGAGAGAGACTGGTGTTATGGTATGGTTCTAGGCTGTGCTTGTTGTCTTAAGAGGAAGAATTTGATCAGATTACTAAAAAACTAACAAAAAAACACTACAGGCGCTATAGGCTCCGTCAAAAAAAAAAAAAAAAAAAAATCTTGCAACTGAAAATCCCGCTTCCCAATGTACAAAAAACAAACAAACAAACAAACAAACAAACAAACAAACAAACAAACAACAAACAAACAAACTCGCAACTGGAACTCCTACTTTCCAATGTTAAAAATAAATAAATAAATAAATAAATAAATCCTGCAATTGAAACTCCGACCTTCCAATGTAAAAAAAAAAATCTTGCATCTGAAACTCCGACCTTCCAATGTAAAAAAAAAAAAAAAATTCTTGCAAGTGAAACTCCGATCTTCTTCCCTTGCGTATGTTTTGCAACGATGGCAATGATGATTTAATGATGATGATGATGATGATGATGATGATGGTGACACTACAACAACTTCAAGTTTATCTTAATGGCAATTTAACTTGATTCTAGTATCTTAAAAGTAGAAGTCTTATCTCTATGGTTTTCACAAACTGTCCACGCAGGATTGCTTGTGATCAGATAAACAGGCAAGAAATATAATATCATAACAAACATTCAGTGCTGTAACATACATAACAAAGAAGCTAAAACAATATACAGTAAAACTTCTCGTATTCGGACCTCGTCATTATTCGGACCTCCTCCTTTTTTTTTTCTTCCTTTTTAAAAATGTTGTATTATTATTATTATTTTTTTAAATTTCGGATCCTTGCATTACTTGAACCACTCCTTGGCCCAATTAGTCCATATATGAGAGGTTTTACTATATAACTAAAACGTACAAGACTTTTTCAATCGCTCAAAATACTGCAGCAGCCTCGTTCGTATGTATCTACCGTCCTATGATGGTCGGCTCCTCGTCGATAGCGTACTCGTCATCCGGCGCTTTGTCCTTCTTCCTCTTGCGCGAACATATTCCGAAGGCAAGGGTGGCGGTGACCTGTAAGATAATTAAGAACATAAGAGGAAGCTACAAGAGGCTGCGAGACCTTCACGTGGTAGTTCCTGTTACTTAACATTACCTACATCCACCTTTCATTCCCATCCATGAAATTGTCTAGCCTCTTTTAAAACTCCCTATTGACTTCGCAGTGACCACCTGACGACGGAGTCCATTCCAATCATTTACCACCCTCTTTGTGAACCAGTTTCTCCCTATTTCTTTTTTAAATCCATGTTTTTCCAGTTTGAATCCGTTACTTCTTGATCTACCCTAATTACTATATAAGAATAGCAAAGTTGAAGGCTCCTCCCCACCCCCTCATCCCTCCAGCCAAAGTTAGCAGATAAAAACCATGCAGTATTAGCCATAAGAACTTTTCCTATATCTCCTTTATGCATAGGGCAGAGATAAGTAGGGCTGACCTCTGCAATGAAGGTGGTGTATGTAAATAAGAAAAAAATAAGAAAGATATACAAAGAAAGCCCAAAGATAACGCAAAGGGAACACAAACAATACAAAAAAACTAAGAAAGATATACAAAGGAAGCACAAAGAAGGAGATAACAAAGAAAGAAACACTAAGAAAAGCCAGATAAATATAAGGGATGACCTCTGCTGACCTCTGCTATGAAGGTGATCCAGGCCAGCATGAAGGAGTAGCCGTAGTGCCAGTTGGTCTTGGGAGGGTGGAGCTCGGGTAAGTTGCGGGCCGCGTAGTGGAGCATGGTAGTGGCCACCTCGATCACTATCAACACACACCCGGCTGAAACGGATTTTGGCTGGTCAACTGTGACGCTATTAATGGACTACTGTCGCCGCATGTTAAGTTGGCGTAAATGGGGCCCTTCACTCCCCCTTCCCAATGCTCGGGATTGACTGAGGTGTTGGGTGTTGGGGCTCGTAGGTGTATAAATAGGAAAATAGGTGTATATATGTGAAAAAATTGGTGTCAAGAAGGTAAAATTGGTGTATAAATGTGTAAAAAGGCTTAAATTAGTGTAAAATAGGGTAAAATTGGTGTATAAATGTGTAAAAAGGCTTAAATTAGTGTAAAAAAGGGTAAAATTGGTGTATAAATGTGTAAAAAGGCTTAAATTAGTGTAAAAAAGGGTAAAATTGGTGTATAAATGTGTAAAAAAAGTGGTAAATTGTGTAAATGTATAAAAAGGCTTAAATTAGTGTAAAAAAGGGTAAAATTGGTATATAAATGTGTAAAAAGGCTAAAATTAGTGTAAAAAAGGGTAAAATTGGTATAAATGTATAAAAAGCCTTAAATTAGTGTAAAAAAGGGTAAAATTGGTGTATAAATGTGTAAAAAGGCTTAAATTAGTGTAAAATAAAGTAAGTGTAAAAGCTTAAGTGTAAAATGGGAAAAAGGCTTAAATTAGTGTAAAAAAGGCTTAAATTAGTGTAAAAATGGGCAAAATTGGTGTATAAATGTGTAAAAAATGTTAAATTGGCGAAGAAGAAAAATGAAATAATTTTGACAAAAAAATATATACTATAACTAATAATTAGATGAAATATTTAAAAATATATAATTAAAGATGAAAAATGGAATAATAATAATTAGATGAAAAATAAACGTAACACCTTTATGCTCAGAGAAATATTTGGTAGTAAATGCACTTCTAAATAAGCTAAGAAAGTAGAAATTTTAAAAGGATTTAATATTTCAAGGGATTTAAAGACTGCATTATTATGGGGAACTCTCACAGCTAACGCCACCACATGTCTCTGTGTGTGGGTGGGTGGGGTGTGGGGCAGAACTTGGAGTAAGAGTAAGACATTCTCACCCAACACCTCAGCCAATCCCGTGCGTTCGGAAGGGGGGAGTGAAGGAACCCCATTTTCGCCAACTTAACGTGCAGCGACTATGGGTTTATTAAATCAGCCAGTATTTCAGATAGGGAGCCTTACTAAACCATAGCCACAATAGATGGCCATAACCCTCAATCAAAACTGCTGGACAAAAGCTGGTTTTATTGAAGGCGATGACAACTTTGTGATAGAAGTGTTAGCCACCCTTAGTCTGGCCCTGGATAGAAGTGTTAGCCACCCTTAGTCCGGCCCTGGATAGAAGTGTTAGCCACCCTTAGTCCGGCCCTGGATAGAAGTGTTAGCCACCCTTAGTCCGGCCCTGGATAGAAGTGTTAGCCACCCTTAGTCCGGCCCTGGATAGAAGTGTTAGCGATGCAGTGATCCAGACCTGCGATGAGGTGGCTGCAGGCTGCCAGGCGCTTGTACATGTAGCGAGTGTGGTGGAAGGTGTAGGCCGAAAAGATCAAACCCATCGTCACCACCAACAGGCTGATGATGGAGAAAGACGCCACTGTCCTCTGGTAATCTGCCAATGAATAAAGAACATAAGAACATAAGAAAATAAGGAAGCTATAAGAGGCCGTGAGACATAAGAACATAAGAAAATAAGGAAGCTACAAGAGGCCGTGAGACATAAGAACATAAGAAAATAAGGAAGCTACAAGAGGCCGTGAGACATAAGAACATAAGAAAATAAGGAAGCTACAAGAGGCCGTGAGACATAAGAAAATAAGGAAGCTATAAGAGGCCGTGAGACATAAGAACATAAGAAAGTAAGGAAGCTACAAGAGGCTGTGAGACATAAGAACATAAGAAAATAAGGAAGCTACAAGAGGCCGTGAGACATAAGAACATAAGAAAATAAGGAAGCTACAAGAGGCCGTAACACTTAAGAACATAAGAAAATAAGGAAGCTACAAGAGGCCGTGAGACATAAGAACATAAGAAAATAAGGAAGCTATAAGAGGCCGTGAGACATAAGAACATAAGAAAATAAGGAAGCTACAAGAGGCCGTGAGACATAAGAAAATAAGGAAGCTACAAGAGGCCGTGAGACATAAGAACATAAGAAAATAAGGAAGCTACAAGAGGCCGTGAGACATAAGAACATAAGAAAATAAGGAAGCTACAAGAGGCTGTCACACATAAGAACATAAGAAAATAAGGAAGCTACAAGAGGCCGTGAGACATAAGAACATAAGAAAATAAGGAAGCTACAAGAGGCCGTGAGACATAAGAACATAAGAAAATAAGGAAGCTACAAGAGGCCATCACAGATAAGAACATAAGAAAATAAGGAAGCTACAAGAGGCCGCGAGACCTACACGAGGTAGTTCCTGTTACTTACCACTACCTACATCCACCTTTCATCCCCATCCATGAAATTATCTAGCCTTTTAAAGACCCCTACAGACTCCGCACTAACTACTGGTCTACTAAAAAAGAATGATAGTAGATGTTTATGATAAGACAAATAAAGAATAAATCAATTTCACTAGTAATTCACTAACCAGATATAACTACAGTATTATAAGTAACAGATATAACTACAGTATTATTAGTAACAGATATAACTACAGTATTATAAGTAACAGGTATAACTACAGTATTATTAGTAACAGATATAACTACAGTATTATAAGTAACAGATATAACTACAGTATTATAAGTAACAGATATAACTACAGTATTATAAGTAACAGATATAACTACAGTATTATAAGTAACAGATATAACTACAGTATTATAAGTAACAGATATAACTACAGTATTATAAGTAACAGATATAACTACAGTATTATAAGTAACAGATATAACTACAGTATTATAAGTAACATATAACTATAGTATTATAAGTAACAGATATAACTACAGTATTATAAGTAACAGACATAACTACAGTATTATAAGTAACAGATATAACTACAGTATTATAAGTAACAGATATAACTACAGTATTATAAGTAACAGATATAACTACAGTATTATAAGTAACAGATATAACTACAGTATTATTAGTAACAGATATAACTACAGTATTATAAGTAACAGATATAACTACAATATTATTAGTAACAGATATAACTACGGTATTATAATTAACAGATATAACTACAGTATTATAAGTAACAGATATAACTACAGTATTATAAGTAACAGATATAACTACAGTATTATAAGTAACAGACATAACTACAGTATTATAAGTAACAGATATAACTACAGTATTATAAGTAACAGATATAACTACAGTATTATAAGTAACAGATATAACTACAGTATTATAAGTAACAGATATAACTACAGTATTATAAGTAACATAACTACAGTATTATAAGTAACGGATATAACTACAGTATTATAAGTAACAGATATAACTACAGTATTATAAGTAACATATAACTACAGTATTATAAGTAACAGATATAACTACAGTATTATAAGTAACAGATATAACTACAATATTATAAGTAACAGATATAACTACAGTATTATAGGTAACATGACAAGACAAGTGTGTTTGGAGGTCTCTACAGCAATTCTAGTAATCCTGCAATATCTGAAAGTGCAAAATGTGCAACAGTACATTACTACCATTACTAAATATTTACATAGAGTTTTCCCAAGTGCATCTAGGAGGTGGCTAGGTAATGATATTGAGCACAGTGTTAGGGAAGTAAAGGCTTATGATACAACGTCACAGATCCTAATAACAGCCATAATGAAAGGTTCCTTAGAGGCTAAAATGTGGATGTGTAACTTGGCTCAGTGTTGCTGTGTGATATGCACATGAATAATACATGGATAGGGGAAGGTTGGCTGACATACCTATTTGCTACATATTATTTAAACAGTTTCTAGTTTTTGGGGCCCTATGCGAAATGCTGTTGGGGGCCCTATTTTGTGAAACTATGGTGGGGGGACTCCAAGCCCTCTAAGGTGGTCCGGGGGCATGCCTTTAATATTTAAATGCATCAATCTGGTGCACTTTAAGAGGAAAAGAGACTAGATAAAAAATATATATATATATGGCAGCTTGGGGGCCCCTTGGTGGCTTCGGGGGCCCCTTGGTGGCTTCGGGGGCCCCTTGGTGGCTTCGGGGGCCCCTTGGTGGCTTCGGGGGCCCCTTGGTGGCTTCGAGGGCCCCTTGGTGGCTTCGAGGGCCCTGTGCACCCGCGTAGTTCACATATAGTAAGAAACGGCCGTGTTGGCTGGTATAATTTGACCTGAATGAGTGTGTATTAGGGGAGAGCGGGGCAGGTTCCATCGAGGGTAGGTTGCATCACTGCCTCTAACTCGCATTTAACTTTTTTTATTATTATTATTGTTGTAGTTGTAGTAGCAGTAGTTTATTGTAGTAGTAGTAGTAGTAGTAAGACGATGTACGTGTGATAACATGCGAGTTAGAGGCAATGATGCAACCTACCCTGGATGCAACCCCTGCCCCGCTCTCCCCTAATAGTACCGTGGTATGCCTTGGTTTTGCTGAATAATATAATGATTTACTCCAAGCAGAATGACCACAACCTTTATTTTGAGATTATACACCCTTGTTTTCTTGGCCATGCAGGTGTCTTTAGCTGTACGTAATGGTCTCTTGATTATGAATTTCTGAGCCACAATTTTTCTGATTCTTGCATTGCATATGAGAATGATGAGACGGCTTTCCCACATGACTTTTTTTTTTTTACATCACAATGGACTGGCAAGGTGATAAAAGAAGTAACAAAATGCCGCTTAGTTGCCAGTCCCTATAAATTAGACAGTAAGAGAATATAAAAGGAGGGGTGGGGCTTACACATATAATAGGTAATATAAACAATGACATGGTGTCTCGCCAATGAAGGTATACTGTACTGCTATCAATCTTTCTGTTTTTAGATCTGACTGAGAGCTGCTGAATTGAAATGTGGATGCAGTGTTCAAGGTTCATATAGGGTGAGTACTCTTCTTATATTCCTAGTTGAATTACTATAAGGAAGTGAGTTCTGCATTCACATTGTGTTATTATGATCTCCTATTTATGTCTTACTGCATTTCAAGGTTACTTTGATTTATAGCGTTAAAGTATACAGTAAACCGTCTCTAATTCGAATCCGTATAATTGAAACTTCGGATAATTCGACCTGTTTCGGGCCAGCTCAAATTTTTCAATAACTTTCCATAATTCGAGCAAGTTTGAATTATCCTTAGCCTTACTAGTACGAGACCGACCTCTCCCATGCGGTGCGTGCCACGGCTGCCCAGCGTGATCTGATATATGATAATTATCGTATAAATATGATAAGCGGAGGAAGAAGGCGGGAGGGGGAAGAGGAAGAAGGGGAGAGGAGGAGGAAGGGGGGGAGGGGAAGGAGGACGAGGAGGAGGAAGGAGGGGAGAGGGGGAGGAGAAGGAAGGAGATGGGACAAGGAAGGGGGGAAGGAGGAGAAGAAAGGGAGGAGAGGAAATGGGAGGAGGAAGAACTATTTTTTTAAGTATCCTTCGCTTTGTATACAATCCTTCAGAGTCCTTCACGGGCCTCTTCGCTCCTTCACGCATCCTACAGGAGTCATGGGAGGGCATTAGAAGTCCCACAGGATTGCTATAGTATTCCTAGGTTTTTATAAGTACACACAAACCTCGATTTCCCGGACCTCGATTTCCCGGATATCGGATTTGCCGGACAAAATCTGAGGTCCGGGGATATGTCAATCTTGACTTTTTTTTTTTTTTTTTTTTTTTTTTTACGTTGAAATACCTGGTCCTGTCCGTAAATTGACCAAGTTGTCCGGCGGTCCGAGCGTCTCCTGTCACCCCTGGTCAGTGTCCGCGCCTCCCGCCAGGTGGCAGCATGCTCAGCGGTCGTATTGTTTACATTTGGGCACACAACATTCACGGTTCACCTGCACAGCCTCCGTCAGTCACCTGACTCCCACTGCCCCTGGTGCAAGAACATTTCTGAGACTATTGAACACTTTCTGCTGCCTCCCGCCAGGTGGCAGCATGCTCAGCGGTCGTATTGTTTACATTAGGGCACACGACACTCACGGTTCACCTGCACAGCCTCCGTTAGTCCCCTGACCCCCACTGCCCCTGGTGCAGGAACGTCTCTTGAGACTATTGAACACTTTCTGCTGCCTCCCGCCAGGTGGCTGCATGCTCAGCGGACGTAAAAGTCCGCGGCGGGGTAGTTGATATTGGCGGTTGCCGGACAGTAAATACTAGAGTAGGATAAACGTCCAGGGGTGGGTAATGGCATCGGACATTTTTTTTTTTTTTTTTTTTTTTTTTTTTAAACTTGCGATTCCCGGACTTTTGCGGTTCCCGGACCAGTGCTCCCCCCTATTAGTCCGGGAAATCGAGGTTTGTGTGTACTTTGACAATCGCATGGGTGGCTCAAATAGGGATTAATAATAATAATACTTATACTGAAAATACTATTACTGATCATTGTATTGAAGTAATGATTAATCTAGCAATGCCTATCATATTTTTATGTCTTGTAGTAAGTTTTGTCTAATTTGTGGTTTTTAAGGAATGTATCTGTCACTGTTACTGGAAGTATCATGTCATTGTGAATTGGCTGAAATAGCGATTTCTAATCATTATAACTGAAAACTGACTCCAGATTCGTGTTTAGCATGCCCGAAAACTGCAAGGAACAAATTTTCAAGCAAATCTATTTTCCAAACAGCATTGGAAATTTTGCAAGGGGTATGCCTTGATTTTTTTTTTAAATAAGGTTTTTTTCAATAACTAAAAAACTATGGCAGATTCGTGCAACAGGTATAGAGAAGTAAATATGAAGTAGAGCAAGGGTTATCATATGGCGTAAAGCAAAAAAATATTGATTGGTAAATAACTGAGAAAATAGCATATTCGTACATTTATAAAAAATATCTATTTTCTCGACAACCATGAAGTGTTTTGACAAGCCGATTACTGCATCATGTAGAACACCTCAAGATGAACCTTTGTTACTTTGATAAGTTTTCTTACGACTGATAGTTTTGCGGCAAAATAACAAAAACCTGATCGTCGTTAATTTTGGAATATTTTTGAGCAGCCAGAAATCCGAAAATATTTTTTTTGATAGATAATTGGAAATGCCTGGGATACAATTGTAGATCCCTCCATTTACAATAACTTTTGATGGGTAAGTGTTGTTGTGTGAGAAACAAGTTGTGAGCTGAATGCGTTATAGTAAATATATAGTAAGTTAATAATTCAGAAACCGTTCATGTTATGCAGAGACCAGTGTTGCCACCTCAGTGTAGGGGGAGGGACTAACTCTATATGATTTTCACGCATAGTAATGTATCATACTTCTCGTTTAAAGCAGTTTTACTTTGAAAATCGCAGTTAACCATCAGATAATTCGGACTTTCGGCTAATTCAACCCAGATCTCCCTCCAATTAGATCAAATTAGAGAGGGTTTACTGTAGTAGGAGTTATAAGTATTATTAGTAGTCGTGTTATTATGATTCTGATGCCTTACTTAATTTCAAGGTTACTTAGATTTATAGTGTTAAAGTAGCCTATAATCCAAGGCTGTACAGAGGATTTAATTACTATTATTATTATTATTAGTAGTAGTAGTAGTGTTATTATGATTCTTATGCCTTACTTAATTTCAAGGTTACTTAGATTTATAGTGTTAAAGTAGCCTATAATCCAAGGCTGTACAGAGGATTTAATTACTATTATTATTATTATTATTATTATTATTAGTGTTGTTATTATGATTCTTATGCCTTACTTAATTTCAAGGTTACTTAGATTTATAGTGTTAAAGTAGCCTATAATCCAAGGCTGTACAGAGGATTTAATTACTATTATTATTATTATTATTATTATTATTAGTGTTGTTATTATGATTCTGATGCCTTACTTAATTTCAAGGTTACTTAGATTTATAGTGTTAAAGTAGCCTATAATCAAAGGCTGTACAGAGGATTTAATTACTATTATTATTATTATTATTATTAGTAGTAGTGTTATTATGATTCTGATTGCCTTACTTAATTTCAAGGTTACTTAGATTTATAGTGTTAAAGTAGCCTATAATTATAATCCAAGGCTGTACAGAGGATTTAATTACTATTATTATTATTATTAGTAGTAGTAGTAGTGTTATTATGATTCTTATGCCTTACTTAATTTCAAGGTTACTTAGATTTATAGTGTTAAAGTAGCCAATCATCAAAAATCAAAGGCTGTACAGAGGATTTAATGACTATTTTTATTATTATTATTATTATTGGTAGTAGTAGCAGTATTGTTTTTATTAGCATTATTATTTTGTGAATGAATACGTACCAATGAATGCATTGTGAGGCATCTTGGCTTTAGTGAAGATCCGGTGGGACGTGCACAGATCTGAAAACATGAAGAAAAATGAGAATTAACACCAATCCGGATGTAAAATTTAGCTGCATAACATAAGAACATAAGAAAATAAGGAAGCTACAAGAGGCCGTGAGACCTACACGAGGTAGTTCCTGTTACTTAACACTACCTACATCCACCTTTCATCCCCATCCATGAATTTATCCAGCCTCCTTTTAAGGCTCCCTAATGACTCCGCACTAACTACCTGACGACTGAGTCCATTCTACATTCACCACTCTATTTGTGAACCAGTTTTTCCCTATCTCCTTTTTAAATTACGCTTTTCCAGCTTGAATCCGTTACTTCTTGTTCTACCCTGATTACAATCCGCATGTAGAATTTTACTGCAGGTGGATATTACGTGCAATACCAAAAACAAGATTCTCTCTCTCTCTTTCTCTCTCTCTCTCTCTCTCTCTCTTCTCTCTCTCTCCTCTCTCTCTCTCTCTCCTCTCTCTCTCTCTCTCTCTCTCTCTCTCTCTCTCTCTCTCTCTCTCTCTCTCTCTCTCTCTCTCTCTCTCTCTCTCTCTCTCTCTCTCTCTCTCTCTCTCTCTCTCTCTCTCTCTAAAAATCCCATCCATCTGATAGCCACCATAGCACCCTTCTCTACCAGTGACAGACAGACAGAAAACATCTCTTAATCTTAAAACTTCATTAATAGGTATTAATGAAGTTTTTATTTGAGAGAGACAAGGATATCCATATTTGAGGTCACAAGAAAATTAGCTGCAAAGTTTTGAGTACAGTAAAACCTCTCGTATTCGGACCTGCATTATTCGGACTTTGACATTATTCGGACCTTTTTTTTTTTTTTTTTTTTTTTTTTTTTTTTTTTTTTTAGGGTCGAAATTTCCTAGCAATATATACTACACCTAGATTATTATTATTATTTTTTTTTTGGGGGGGGGGGTCGAAATTTCCTAGCTATATAATAAACCTAGAATATTATTATTATTTTTTTTTTTTAATATTTTTTTTAAGGGGTCGAAATTTCCTAGCTATATATATACTCCTAGAATTTTTTTTTTTTTTTTTTTTTTTTTTTTTTTCAGGGGTCGAAATTTCCTAGCTATAATCCCCCCATAATTCGGATCCTTGCATTACTCGAACCACTCCTTGGCCCAATTAGTCCGAATATGAGAGGTTTTACAGTATTGTAAAGTTTTCCCTATTTGCAGTTAATAACCCTCACAGATACCGTATTTTACCTCCCCCTTCCCTTACTATTCCCTTCTCCTGGCATCAAATATCAGTCACTAAGCAGCAAGGGGTCAGAAATTTTTTCCTCTTAAAAAAAAAAACTGAGTATAGTTAGCGTGACATCCAGTAAGTAACTTTATATCATGTGCTTTTCAATAGATATGCTGGTGTGTAGGTAGCTCATTGAATTACTATGTAGTGGATGGATAGGCCATTTAACCCTTTGAAACCCAGAGCGTAATTTTCATTGTAATTTGTGTACCATTAGACAATTTTTAGTGACTATAAGCAATATTTTATAGATATGACCTGTTTAGTATCCTTGTCTTAGTATCGATTTTGAGTGACTATAAGCAATATTTTATAGATATGACCTGTTTAGTATCCTTGTCTTAGTATCGATTTTGAGTGACTATAAGCAATATTTTATAGATATGACCTGTTTAGTATCCTTGTCTTAGTATCGATTTTGAGTGAATATAAGCAATATTTTATAGATATGACCTGTTTAGTATCCTTGTCTTAGTATCGATTTTGAGTGAATATAAGCAATATTTTATAGATATGACCTGTTTAGTATCCTTGTCGACTAACTAATTTGGTACGTATATTCAGTTACTTTTCGTAATTTTATGGCTCGATACATTCAATTTATTATAGCAAAGGAAAGATCTGGCCATGAAGGGTTTAACTATTGGAAAAAAAAAGCCCAAAAAACCCCCACTTGCAATGGAACCTCGACCGTCAATAATAATTATGATAGGTTTTTTTTTCCATCCCGTCTATCTATCATTATATTTTCCCAGGCCTTCTTTTCATGTGTGTTTATCACTTTCCTCACATTTTTCGCCTTGTCTGTGCCCATCCGTCAAGGCTGTCAGGCACACACACAACTTTTTAGCTTCGGGTGATCGGCATGTAACCTTTCATCACTACAATGTTTTCTGTCTGTCTGTCACTGGTAGAGAAGGGTGCTATGGTGGCTATCAGATGGACGGGATTTTTAGAGAGAGAGAGAGAGAGAGAGAGAGAGAGAGAGAGAGAGAGAGAGAGAGAGAGAGAGAGAGAGAGAGAGAGAGAGAGAGAGAGAAGAGAGAAGTAACAAAATATTAATAGCTGTAGTATGTAACTGTACTAAAAAAAAAGGAGAGAATAAGAGAGTAAAAGATACTATGATAAAAAGGAATTGGAAGGGAATGAGAACTGAAGGAAGTGAGGAGAAGGGGAAGAGTGAAAGAAGAGAGAAAGAAGAGTGAAAGAAGAGTAAAGGGATGGAAGGAAGGAAAACATATCCACTGCTTCTTTCTTGAAGGCAGTGTTGACAATGTAACTTTGAAACACAGTTAACTAAGAGAGAGAGAGAGAGAGAGAGAGAGAGAGAGAGAGAGAGAGAGAGAGAGAGAGAGAGAGAAGAGAGAGAGAGAGAGAGAGAAGGTCGGCCACTGAACACTTGTAGTCTCCAGTTTTTTGTCGCCGGGTCAGGTCAATTCAATGGCTGGGTTAACCCCTTCACGCCCAGATCTTTCCTTTGCTATATAAAATCATCTGTTGCTAGCCATAAAATTACGAAAGTAACTGAATATACCAAATTAGTTAGTGGATATGGATACTAAACAGGTCATATCAATAAAATGTTGCTGATATTCACTAAAATCGTCTAATGGTGGTCATATTACAATGGAAATTAGGGGGGGGGGGGCACTCAGTAGAGCGCATACCTCCGCCCGAATATTTCATCAAATATATATATATATATATATATATATATTATATATATATATATATATATATAATATATATATATATTATATATACATATATAATATATAATATATATGTATATAATATATTTTCCAGTATGAGCGCATACCTCCGGCCGAATATTTCATCAATTGGTTGCCATGGCAATAGTTGTCAATAGATTTCATCCAAAATTAAATCAGTTCTTTCTTATACCAAATAGACTTGATATACCGAGTTTGGTCCAAATCTATTCGTAACTTTTCGAGAAATCCTGTACACTAACAAACAGACAGACAGACAGACAGACAGACAGATCGGGGTGAAAACATAACCCCTCCAACTTCGTTGGCGGAGGTAATTACGTTCTGGGCCTCAAGGGGTTAAAAGGATGAAGGGGGGGGGGTATTGGAGCAAAAAACTGTATAGATAGATAGAAGATAGATAGATAGATAGATAGGTAGATAGATAGATAGAAAGAAGCCGTAAGAAGAAAAAAAGAATAAGGATAATAAAAACGAGCGTCCGGGATACTGTCCCTCGAGGAGAAGGAAGGAGATTGCCTGGAACCAATTTTCTGAACTTTGGAAATCTCCTCCTGGTTCCATTTACGTCTTGGGAAGGAGGAAGAAATATAAGCAGCAACAAAGAGAAGGGAGGAGGAAGAGGAAGAGGAAGAGGAAGAAGAGGAAGAGGAAGAGGAGGAGGAGGAGAGGAGGAGGAGGAAGAATGCCAGGCTGCAGGATACTCCCAGGTATACCTAAAGAGTGCTGTGTTGTAAAAGGCAGGAAACCAGACTTTTTGACCTATTTTACGGCTAGTTCGACCCCGAGCTTGACAGACGACCTCCAAAGCGATAATAAGCAGAAAAGGTCACAAGAAGAAGAAGAAGAAGTAATCAGGGTAGAAGAAGAAGTAACGAATTCAAGCTGGAAAAGCGTAGATTTAAAAAGGAAATAGGGAAAAACTGGTTCACAAATAGGGTGGTAAATGATTGGAATGGACTCAGTAGACAGGTAGTTAGTGCGGAGTCATTAGGGAGCTTTAAAAGGAGGCTGGATAAATTCATGGATGGGGATGAAAGGTGGATGTAGGTAGTGTTAAGTAACAGGAACGAGTGGTGTAGGTCTCGCGGCCTCTTGTAGCTTCCTTATTTTCTGATGTTCTTATGTTCTTATCATTCAGCAACTCCACCACCAACAGTTAATTCAACCTGCGTGACAATGTGTAGCGTCAATAACCTCGTTGTTGGTACGTGCGAATTGTCTAGAATCGGTATTTCTTATCTTAAACCTGTTGGGGGGGGGGGGGCATTAGGGGGGCCTGTGTAATTACCTAGGGGGGCGTGAGTCAAGACAGAAAAAGGAAGAACTGTCAAGTATTTAACTAAGCTCGGCCTTCGTTTTAACGTGAAGTTGGCGCGCGAGGGTGAGCGAAAGCAGTCGGCAGCGAAGCAAGTGTGCGGGAAAAACTCTGCGGTGACGCCTTGCCAGATTTAACTAACTCCGTATACTTTTATGCAATACTATTTTCTTTATACGTATTATTATTATTATTACTATCATTAGTTGTTATTATTATTATTTTTGTTGTTATTATTATTATTATTATTATTATTATTATTATTATTATTATTATTATTATTATTATTATGTGTAGCTACAATAAGTGTTACAACCACGCATTTTTTAAATTTATTTTTCTGATTCAGGATTATTTTGAAATATCTTGGTTGAAAAAGTGAAGGGGTGTGAAGGCAAGGACCTACTACTGAATTTCCTTTCTTTCTTTCTTTCTTTCTTTCTTTCTTTCTTTCTTTCTTTCTTTCTTTCTTTCTTCCTTCCTTCCTTCCTTCTCTTCCTTCCTTCTCCTTCCCTCCCTCCCTCCCTCCTCCCTCTTCCTTCCTCTCCTTCCTCCTCCCTCCCTCCCTCCCTTCCCCTCCCTCCCTCCCTCCCTCCCTCCCTTCTAAGTATGGGAGGGTGGGGAGGAGCCTTCAACCCTACTGTCCTTTATCTCACGTACGGTTAGCTAGTATAGTTTATCAGATACACCCTCGTTAGGAGGAGCAGATCTGTTGCTGTTTGTTCTTCCTCTGTATTCCTCCTCCTACGCAAGCTAGAGATCCGTATCAACGTAATGACGGCGGAGAGTCCTTATCGAGAGAGTGAAATATGCGTGTTAGTTAGTAGCCCAGTCCTTTGTGATGTGAAAAAAAAAAAGTAAAAAAAAAAAAAGGACGAGGGAGTTCCTGTCCTTACGAAGTCCTTCCTGCTCCTTACTTTTTCCTACTTTTCCCTACTTTTTCCTACTTTTAACTACTTTTCCTTACTTTTCCCTACTTTTTCCTACTTTTAACTACTTTTCCTTACTTTTCCCTACTTTTCCCTACTTTTCCCTACTTTTCCTTACTTTTTCCTACTTTTCCCTACTTTTCCTTACTGCTCCCTACTTTTCCCTACGTTTTCCTACTTTTAGTTACTTTTCCCTACTTTTCCTTACTGCTCCCTACTTTTCCCTACGTTTTCCTACTTTTAGTTACTTTTCCCTACTTTTCCTTACTTTTTCCTACTTTTCCCTACTTTTCCTTAATTTTCCCTACTGCTCCCTGCTTTTCCCTACTTTTCCCTACTTTTCCTTACTTTTCCCTACTGCTCCCTACTTTTCCCTACTGCTCCCTGCTTTTCCCTACTTTTCCCTACTTTTCCTACTTTTGTACTCCCTACTTTTTCCCTACTTTCTCTTTTCCTACTTTTCCCACTTTTCCCTACTGCTCCCTACTGCTCCCTGCTTTTCCTACTTTTTAAACTGAATCAGGAATGTGCTCTCTCTCCTACTTTTTTTAAGGCACTATAAGAGATATTTTTTTTTTTCTCTCTCTCTCTCTCTCTCTCTCTCTCTCTCTCTCTCTCTCTCTCTCTCTCTCTCTCTCTCTCTCTCTCTCTCTCTCTCTCTCTCTCTCTCTCTCTCTCTCTCTCTCTCTCAAGCGTAATTATCATATATATTTTTCGTCTGTTTCTTGTTCTTTCTCTCATTTTTCTTAATAATAATGGTGAAACTACTACTACTACTACTACTACTACTACTACTACTACTACTACTACTACTACTACTACTACTACTACTACTACTACTACTATTACTACTATTACGTAACTACTACTACTTTCTACTACTGACACCATCACTATTTCTTCTACTATTAAACTACCACCACCACCCACACACACACCACCACCACCACCACACACCACCCACCCTTCCTCCTCCTCCTTTAATTAAGTATCACTATTTTCAACAACCAGACATCATTATAACCAAGTCTTCGTGTTCAGCGGTCGTAGCTAGGCGCTGTTTCGTGACTCGCGCTGCGTGTATCCCACTGTCCCAGCCTTGCATGGGGGCGCTGGGCTGGTCATTAACTAGGCTACACAACTACAGAAATAACTACATTTCAGACTACAGAACTAACGGATTCAAGCTGGAAAAGCGTATATTAAAAAAAGAAATAGGGAAAAACTGGTTCACAAATAGGGTGGTGAATGATTGGAATGGACTCAGTAGACAGGTAGTTAGTGCAGAGTCATTAGAGAGCTTTAAAGGGAGGCTA
>JACEEZ010005175.1:245000-290000 GCA_016584305.1 Chionoecetes opilio | reverse complement strand
GACTGAAAAGAAACAATATCAGCCTTCCCACTGATGTGTGATAAAATATGCAGAGATTAATTGAACTTTTTCCCAACCAGATTCAAATTTGCTAGTGTCCGCTAGTCTTTTGTAGGCAAGTGATGTAAGTTAAGTATATCACAGAAATCTATCAAATATAAGATAATTATGACTGTAAACTTTGTAATAAAACAAGGCTGTTCTCTTCATCAACATTTAATTTATTTTTTATTTTTTTACCTTTTTTGGCGGGGTGGGATTTGGGAGAAAAATGAAGGGGAGCCACACGAATGTTGAGAATTAATGAAGGGGGAATGGAGTGAAAAAGGTTGAGAACCACTGAACTAGATGAATACACACACACACACACACACACACACACACCACACACGCACGCACGCACGCACGCACCACACACACACACACACACACACACACACACACACACACACACACACACACACACACACACACACACACACACACACACACACACACACACACACGCACACACACGCACACACACACACCACACACACACACACACTGTCACCATCAGATGCGACCAAAACTAAAAATGTGTCAAAGAATTCATTGAGGTATTATTTGTCGCTCCTCCTCTTCCTCCTCCTCCTCCTCTACACAGGAAAGAGACTGTTTTTCTGCTCGTCAAATTACTCACATTCTTTCCCCGGGAGAAGAGGAGAGGAGGAGGAGGGGAGAGGAGAGGAGAGGAGAGGAGAGGAGAGGAGAGGAGAGAGAGGAGAGAGGGAGTGAGGAGAGGAGAGGAGAGGAGAGGAGGGAGAGGAGAGGGAGAGAAGGAGAGGAGAGGAGAGGAGAGGAGAGAGGAGAGGAGAGGAGAGAGGAGGAGGATGTACTCGGTAGGCTATTTTTATCTCTAAGAGTGTTTTTGTTTTATTTTCATCGACAAACGGACTGAAAAAGGAGGAAAGAGAAGGCTAACTATGTACTCTAGGCATATTATAGATACAGATAGATACAAAGATAGATACACAGTGATAGATAGACAGATAGATACACAGATAGACAGATATATAGATACACAGACAGATAGACAGATAGCTACATAGATAGATACACATAGATAGATGGACAGATAGACACCCATATAGATAGACAGATAGATACACAGACAGATAGACAGATAGATACACAGACAGATAGACAGATAGATACACAGACAGATAGACAGATAGATACACAGACAGATAGACAGATAGATACACAGACAGATAGACAGATAGATACACAGACAGATAGACAGATAGATACACAGACAGATAGACAGATAGATACACAGACAGATAGACAGATAGATACACAGACAGATAGATACACAGATAGATAGACAGATAGATACACAGATAGATAGACAGATAGATACACAGACAGATAGACAGATAGATACACAGACAGATAGACAGATAGATACACAGACAGATAGACAGATAGATACACAGACAGATAGACAGATAGATACACAGACAGATAGACAGATATATACACAGACAGATAGACAGATAGATACACAGACAGATAGACAGATACATACACAGACAGATAGACAGATAGATACACAGACAGATAGACAGATAGATACACAGACAGATAGACAGATAGATACACAGACAGATAGACAGATAGATACACAGACAGATAGACAGATAGATACACAGATAGATAAACAGACAGATACACAGACAGATAGACAGATAGATACACAGACAGACAGACAGATAGATACACAGACAGATAAACAGATAGATACACAGACAGATAGACAGATAGATACACAGACAGATAGACAGATAGATACACAGACAGATAGACAGATAGATACACAGACAGACAGACAGATAGATACACAGACAGATAGACAGATAGATACACAGACAGATAGACAGATAGATACACAGATAGACACACAGAGAAGTATGTACACTAAGCTATTTTTGTGTTTCTAAGTCAGTTTTTATTTTATTTTCCTCGACAAACGGGATGAAATATGACATGACATAAGACATGTGATTCGTAATGCTTCGGTCTCTCTCCTGTCTAATCTGTCTTCTGTCTGATCTATCTAATCTCTGTCTAATCTGTCTTCTGTCTAATCTGTCTTCTGTCTTATCTGTCTCTGTCTCTCTCTCTGTCTAATCTGTCTTCTGTCTGATCTGTCTAATCTTTGTCTCCTCTCTCTCTGTCGTAATGTCTAATGTGTCTAATCTGTTTGATCTGTCTAATCTCTGTCTCCTCTGTCTCTGTCTCTCTCTGTCGTAATGTCTCCTCTGTCTAATCTGTCTGATCTGTCTAATCTTTGTCTCCTCTGTCTCTGTCTCTCTCTGTCGTAATGTCTAATCTGTCTAATCTCTGTCTCTGTCTCTCTCTGTCGTAATGTCTCCTCTGTCTAATCTGTCTGATCTGTCTAATCTCTGTCTCCTCTGTCTCTGTCTCTCTCTGTCGTAATGTCTCCTATCTAATCTGTCTGATCTGTCTAATCTTTGTCTCCTCTGTCTCTCTCTGTCGTAATGTCTCCTCTGTCTAATCTGTGTTCTGTCTGATCTGTCTAATCTCTGTCTCTGTCTCTCTCTGTCTCTCTCTGTCTCCTCACTGCGTATAATCAATTGCATATAGATTGGAAAATTATACTTTGAGACTTGAAGAAAAACATCTTTCGCTTCAAAAACATATTATTGTGGTATTTATATATTTTTGTACTACCTATGTTTACTACTGACTGACTGACTGACTGACTTAACCAAACACACACAAACACAGACCAAAATCATTCTAACACACACACACACATGACCTAACCTTACCTTACCTAACCTAACCTAAACTAACCTAACCTAACCTAACCTAATCTAACCTAACCTAAACACAGACCAAAATAACCACAATTTCTAACCTTCCTAAGCACACACACCACACACACACACACACACACACACACACACACACACACACACACACACACTTTCTGTACTATTTACTACGTATGTTTACTATGGTGTCATTGAGCCGTGTTTTTATCGCCTTATAGATGTCTAAATGTGTTAAGGAAAAAGTGTAGATGTCTTGAGCGTGTATACGAGGGAGGCGAAAAGATATTTGAGTCATGATACAAAAAAAAGGTTGATTAAAAACGTGTCAAGAAAAGCAATGAAATGGGAGAGGCTTGAGTCAGACAGACAGACAGACAGACAGACAGACATACAGACAGACAGACAGACAGACAGACAGGCATATAGACAGACAGACAGACAGACAGACAGACAGGCATATAGACGGACAGACAGACAGACAGACAGACAGACAGGCATATAGACAGACAGACAAACAGACAGACAGACAGACAGACAGACAGACAGACAGACAGACAGACAGACAGAAGACCGAGAAAACAAATTAACTAACGAACCGAGAAAAACAGCCAGCCAGACAGACAAACAGACATACAGATAGACAAACAGACTAGAAGAAAAAAACTGAGGTTGACTAAAAAACACACTAATGGAAAAACATGGGAATGAAAAAAAGTAGATGAACAAACTGACAGTAAACAGACAGACATACAGACGCGAGATAGTAAACAGACAGACAGACATACAGACGAGAGATAGTAAACAGACAGACATACAGACGCGAGATAGTAAACAACCAGACAGACATACAGACGCGAGATAGTAAACAGACAGACATACAGACGAGAGATAGTAAACAGACAGACATACAGACGAGAGATAGTAAACAGACAGACATACAGACGCGAGATAGTAAACAGACAGACATACAGACAAGAGATAGTAAAGAGACAGACATACAGACGAGAGATAGTAAACAGACAGACATACAGACGCGAGATAGTAAACAGACAGACATACAGGCGAGAGATAGTAAACAGACAGACATACAGACGCGAGACAGTAAACAGACAGACATACAGACGCGAGATAGTAAACAGACAGACATACAGACGCGAGATAGTAAACAGACAGACATACAGACGCGAGATAGTAAACAGACACAGACATACAGACGCGAGATAGTAAACAGACAGACATACAGACGCGAGATAGTAAACAGACCAGACATACAGACGCGAGATAGTAAACAGACAGACATACAGACGAGAGATAGTAAACAAACAGACAGACATACAGACGCGAGATAGTAAACAGACAGACAGACATACAGACGCGAGATAGTAAACAGACAGACATACAGACGAGAGATAGTAAACAGACAGACATACAGACGAGAGATAGTAAACAGACAGACATACAGACGCGAGATAGTAAACAGACAGACATACAGACGAGAGATAGTAAACAACAGACAGACATACAGACGCGAGATAGTAAACAGACAGACATACAGACGAGAGATAGTAAACAGACAGACATACAGACGAGAGATAGTAAACACAGACAGACATACAGACGCGAGATAGTAAACAGACAGACATACAGACGAGAGATAGTAAACAGACAGACATACAGACGCGAGATAGTAAACAGACAGACATACAGACGAGAGATAGTAAACAGACAGACATACAGACGAGAGATAGTAAACAGACAGACATACAGACGAGAGATAGTAAACAAACAGACATACAGACGCGAGATAGTAAACAGACAGACATACAGACGAGAGATAGTAAACAGACAGACATACAGACGCGAGATAGTAAACAGACAGACATACAGACGCGAGATAGTAAACAGACAGACATACAGACGAGAGATAGTAAACAAACAGACAGACATACAGACGCGAGATAGTAAACAGACAGACATACAGACGAGAGATAGTAAACAGACAGACATACAGACAAGAGATAGTAAACAGACAGACATACAGACACGAGATAGTAAACAGACAGACATACAGACGAGAGATAGTAAACAGACAGACATACAGACGTGAGATAGTAAACAGACAGACATACAGACGCGAGATAGTAAACAGACAGACAGACATACAGACGCGAGATAGTAAACAGACAAACAGACATACAGACGAGATAGTAAACAGACAGACATACAGACGAGAGATAGTAAACAGACAGACATACAGACGAGAGATAGTAAACAGACAGACATACAGACAAGAGATAGTAAACAGACAGACATACAGACGAGAGATAGTAAACAGACAGACATACAGACGAGAGATAGTAAACAGACAGACATACAGACGAGAGATAGTAAACAGACAGACATACAGACGAGAGATAGTAAACAGACAGACATACAGACGAGAGATAGTAAACAGACAGACATACAGACGAGATAGTAAACAGACAGACATACAGACGAGAGATAGTAAACAGACAGACATACAGACGAGATAGTAAACAGACAGACATACAGACGCGAGATAGTAAACAGACAGACATACAGACGAGAGATAGTAAACAGACAGACATACAGACGAGAGATAGTAAACAGACAGACATACAGACGCGAGATAGTAAACAGACATACATACAGACGAGAGATACAAAACCCCTGAACAGACTCAATGCCATGTTAACAGACAGTCAGAGAATTCCATATACATTCGTAAGACAGAAAAAATCAAGCTAAAATCGCCACACAGACAAACAGATGGACATAAATCATAACAGAAAACTATCATTCAACAATAACTATTAATTACGAGTATTCAATCACATTATAATTACATCATTGCTTTTTTTTTGTTCCCTCTCCTTTATAGTAAATACATTTGGTAATACAACACGTATACGATAGATAAAGTGACAATAGATCGCGTCCCTTACTTATTGTTATTGACATCGACCAAGCCAGTCAGCGGAGGGTGGGCGGCATAGTCCCGTTTTCTGGAAGAGTATGTGGCGTTTACTCTTGAACACGCCAGGTTAGGTTACGTTAGGTTACGGATAGGGTAGGTAAGGCTATTTGGTTAATGAAGTAACTTTGCGTGGGAATGACAATGAGCGTATTTTCGAGATAATCCTATGGTTAGTTTCGGAGCTACAGCCAAGCGTCTTCACTCGGAAAGCATATAATTAAGAGTTGGGGAATATGCGGGCGGGCGAGGAGACAAAAATGTTGTCAGTCCGACGGAAATAGAGAAGAAACAATTTCGGGAAAAAGTCAAAATTAGCTGTTTCCCCACTCCCCCTCCCCCTCCCTCTCTCTCTGAGGAAATAAAAGTGTGTGTGAGAGAGAGAGAGAGAGAGAGAGAGAGAGAGAGAGAGAGAGAGAGAGAGAGAGAGAGAGAGAGAGAGAGAGAGAGAGATATATGTGGAAGATTATTACCCAAGAGGAAACGTTTCATTACTTTTATTACCAAGATGACAGAAATGGCAAATGTAACACTACATGACCGACTCTTTAAATGTCATGTCAAGGTATACAAACATATCTCCTCTTTGCTAAGGGTCGCATATTAATTAAACGTAATTAAATTTTCTTCACACTTGACGCGGCATGATTGTGTTATTTGATAGTTTTTTTCTTCTAATCTGTCTGTCTGTCTGTCTGTCTGTTTTTCTCGTTCGTCTGTCAATGTTTTTCTCGGTCTGTGTATCTGTTTCTATCTATCTGTCTGTCTGTCTGTCTGTCAATTTGTTTTTCTCGGTCTGTGTATCTGTTTCTATCTATCTGTCTCTATCTGTCAATTTGTTTTTCTCGGTCTGTGTATCTGTTTCTATCTGTCTGTCTGTTTTGTTTCGTCGTGTATCTGTTGTATCTGTCTGTCTGTCTGTCAATTTGTTTTACTCGGTCTTGTATCTGTTTCTATCTGTCTGTCGTTTGTTTCGGTCTGTGTATCTGTTTTTATCTGTCGTCTGTTTGTTTCGGTCTGTGTATCTGTTTCTATCTGTCTGTCTGTTTGTTTCGGTCTGTGTATCTGTTGCTATCTGTCTGTCTGTCTGTCAATTTGTTTTACTCGGTCTGTGTATCTGTTTCTATCTGTCTGTCTGTTTGTTTCGTCTGTGTATTGTTTCTATCTGTCTGTCTGTTTGTTCGGTCTGTTTTATCTGTTCTATCTGTCTGTCTGTTTGTTTCGGTCTGTGTATCTGTTTCTATCTGTCTGTCTGTTTGTTTCGGTCTGTGTATCTGTTTCTATCTGTCTGTCTGTTTGTTTCGGTCTGTGTATCTGTTGCTATCTGTCTGTCTGTTTGTTTCGGTCTGTGTATCTGTTTCTATCTGTCTGTCTGTTTGTTTCGGTCTGTGTATCTGTTTCTATCTGTCTGTCTGTTTGTTTCGGTCTGTGTATCTGTTTCTATCTGTCTGTCTGTTTGTTTCGGTCTGTGTATCTGTTTCTATGGGTCTGTCTGTCTGTCTGTCTGTCTGTCTGTCAATTTGTTTTTCTCGGTCTGTGTATCTGTTTCTATCTGTCTGTCTCTATCTGTCAATTTGTTTTTCTCGGTCTGTGTATCTGTTTATATCTGTCTGTCTGTTTGTTTCGGTCTGTGTATCTGTTGCTATCGGTCTGTCTGTCTGTCAATTTGTTTTACTCAGTCTGTGTATGTTTCTATCTGTCTGTCTGTTTCACTTAGCGACAAAGACAGGACGTGTATATAGCTACTCATACGAGGAAGAGTAGCTATAATACTTCCTGCCTTGCTTTGCTTTGTCCTTGGCAGTGTTTCGACTTATTTTGAGGCTTGACTCAGGAAAGCAAGCCACTGGGAGACCTCAGGGGCTGACGACTCATTGTCCCGGGCGCTGGTGGGGGAGTGGCTGGCTGGCTGGCTGACTGGCTGAGTGGCTGGCTGGCTGGCTGGCTCGCACCTCGCCTCGCTAGCTGTCACCGTATCTGAGGCAGGAATTTTTGGCACCTCCATAAAGTGTTTCTCTATTGAGTTTCACAAAAGAAGACTTCATTAACTCACACTTTCAGCTTCTTTTGTCTTATGGGAAATACTTTTTTATTATCATTATTATTGATCTGTTGTTGGTATTTTCCTTCAGTCGTGTCTATTGTTTAAGTTCGCTTTTGTCTTTTGTCGCTCAATACTTTTTTCTACGAACTGTGTATCGCTTCCTCTTCTGGGTTAATAAACAAGGCGGGAGTCATATCTCTCTCTTCTCTACTCTCATCTCTCCTCTCTCTCTCTCTCTCTCTCTCTCTCTCTCTCTCTCTCTCTCTCTCTCTCTCTCTCTCTCTCTCTCTCTTCTTCTTCTCTTCTCTCTCTCTCTCTCTCTCTCTCTCTCTCTCTCTCTCTCTCTCTCTCTCTTCTCTCTCTTTCTTTCTTTCTTTCTCTTTCTTTCTTCTTCTTTCTTCTTTTCTTTCTTTCTCTCTCTCTCTCTCTCTCTCTCTCTCTCTCTCTCTCTCTCTCTCTCTCTCTCTCTCTCTCTCTCTCTCTCTCTCTCTCTCTCTCTCTCTCTCTCCTCACACACCTGCAACAGACTAAAGAATGGTGAAGTGAGCCTAGTTATATGTAGTCAGCTATTGTTATTTATTATTCACGAGAAGATCTGATATAAACCACAAGATGAAGGAGCAGTAGCATAGCAAGCCCCTGAGAATCCATTAAGGTGGCTTACTTATTAACCCCTTCACGACCAGATCTTTCCTTGGCTATACAAAAAATCGTATGTTGTCAGCCATAAAATTACGAAAAGTAACTTAATATACCAAATGAGTTAGTTGATAAGGATACTAAACAGGTCATATCTGTTACATATTGCTTATAGTCACTAAAAAAACCGGCTAAGGGCATCCAAATTACAATGCAAATTACGTTCTGGGTCTCAAGGGGTTAATTAATATAGCGGCTTAGGTTTCCGTGCTGCGTTTTTGTTTTCCAATCCTACTCGTGGCTTGAGCTCATTCTGCAATTTGTATCATCAATAACCTCACTTTTGGGACGTAATTTATACATAGAATCCATGTATTATAATCCTCTGAGAGTTACAATACTATATTAAGTTGTCATGACACCTTCTACCTCCTTTAGTAAGTTAAGTAACAGGAACTACCACGTGTAGGTCTCGCAGCAGCCTCTTGTAGCTTCCTTATTACCTCCGCCAACGAAGTTGGAGGGAGGTTATGTTTTCACCCCGATCTGTTTGTTTGTTTGTTTGTTAGTGTACAGGATTTCTCGAAAAGTTACGAATAGATTTGGACCAAACTTGGTATACCAAGTCTATTTGGTATAAGGAAGAACTGATTTAATTTTGGATTAAATCGAATCACAACTGTTGCCATGGCAACCAATTATTACATGCCTGGGCGGAGGTATGCGCTCTACTGAGTGCCCCCCCCCCCCTAGTTTTCTGATGTTCTTTTCTATACCCTGCCTCCTCGTCTTCTAGCCTCTAGTCCTATCTATCCTATTGCACGCCTCTCTGAATACGGTGTGTCCATCCTATATTCACAGTTAGGACAGACGCTTGACTTCCCTCGCTCCCTTGCTTAATCTTGCTATTCTCTGGAGGAAGGCGGGAGGGAGGGAAGAGAGGGGAGGGAGTGAGAGGCTGAGAGGTAGGAATGAAAGGCTTGGATGGAGTAAAATGAGGGATATCGGCGGTGTGTGTATTTGTTTTCTTTTTTTTTTAATCCTGACGAGGGGGAGAGAGAGAGAGAGAGAGAGAGAGAGAGAGAGAGAGAGAGAGAGAGAGAGAGAGAGAGAGAGAGAGGAGAGAGAGAGAGAGAGAGAGAGAGAGAGAGAGAGATCGTAAAATTTCATGTGGTGATAGTGATGGTGATGGAAACAAATAGTGATGATGATAAAGTAATGTGGATAATGACACGATAGTGCTGTAAGAAACTGTTGTGATGATAGAATGGTGGTGGAAGGTAGGTAGTAGAAGTAAGGGGAGGGAGGGGAAGGGAAGGAAGGGGAGAGGAGGGAAGGGAAGGGAAGGGAGGGAAGAGAAGGGAGGGGAGACAAAATGGCCTGGGATAAAGGGATAAATGGGAGGATAAAGGGTGTGAGTGTAGAAGGAAGGAAGGGAGTGCACTCTTAGAAAAAAAAGGGTAGGAAAAGGGTAGATAAAGGGTATTTGTAGTGATGAAATACTGCTACCCTTATCCTTACAAATATACCCTTTCGGATCGACGCAAATAAAATATACCCTTTCCCAACTCTCTCGTCTAAAAAGGGTAGCTAAAGGGTAGATGAACCTAAAGGGTAGTTATAATCGGCAGCATCTACCCTCCAGCCTGGACATAGGGTTTAAAAAGGGTAGTGATGGTGCGATGTAACAATTCTACCCTTAATATACCCCCCATTTCTGAGAGTGTGGGAGGTAGGAAAGTGATAGGTCCTCCCATGACAAAGTTACCCACCAGAAAATAAAACAATATAGACCAGTAGCATATACACATTCCTTACTAATGTGACTTTAACGAGCAGCAGATATACCAACAGTCCCTCTCTCCGTAAGACACTTCGAATTCGATTTGATATACGTATGAGATCTTATGTTAGGTTAGGCTTAGATTGCTTTTAATCCCTTGAGACCCAGAACGTAATTTCCCTTGTAATTTAGCCACCATTAGACGATTTTTAGTGAACATAAGCAATATTTAGTAGCTATGACCTGTTTAGTATCCTTGTCGACTAGCTAATTATAGTCTATTTTTTTTAACAAGGCAAAAAATCCTGCCCCCTTGCTGCTTACTGACTGATATTTGATGCCATGAGAAGGAAATACTGTGCTTCTTCTAAATTTCAGCTGTATTTTATCATAGTTAACCATATTATCAGGTAAACATAGGCATCATTTTAAGCATGAGACCTTAAGATAGAATGGATTTTTTGCCATTTAAAAAAAAATAGACTATAGGTATATATCAGTTACTTTTCGAAATTTTATGGCTAACAACAGACACTTTTTTTTATAGCAAAGGAAAGATCTGGGAGTGAAAGGGTTAATGGTGTTGACAATGATGACTGGTTTTAATCTGTTCTTTTCTTTATTTAATCTGTTTTTGGCAATCCAGGAGCGTTCAAAGGTATATATAGGCGTCTTGTGCTTCCTTAATTAATGTCCTCTATCACGACGGCACAGGATGATTTATGGAGACACAAAAATTCTCGTTAACTCTATACGTCTGTAAAGCCAATATGATTATTACTAGTTTACGCGAATGAGAGAGAGAGAGAGAGAGAGAGAGAGAGAGAGAGAGAGAGAGAGAGAGAGAGAGAGAGAGAGGAGAGAGAGAGAGAGAGAGAGAGAGAGAGAGAGAGAGAGAGAGAGAGAGAGAGAGATTGTGTGTGAGAATATGACGAAGAGAGAAGAGAGAGAGAGAGAGAGAGAGAGAGAGAGAGAGAGAGAGAGAGAGAGAGAGAGAGAGAGAGAGAGGAGAGAGAGAGAGAGAGAGAGAGAGAGAGAGAGAGAGAGAGAGAGAGAGAGAGAGAGAGAGAGAGAGAGAGATTGTGTGTGAGATATGGAAGAGAGAGAGAGAGAGAGAGAGAGAGAGAGAGGAGAGAGAGAGAGAGAGAGAGAGAGAGAGAGAGAGAGAGAGAGAGAGAGAGAGAGAGAGAGAGAATAAGAGAGATTGTGTGTGAGATATGACGAAGAGAGAGAGAGAGAGAGGAGAGAGAGAGAGAGAGAGAGAGAGAGAGAGAGAGAGAGAGAGAGAGAGAGAGAGAAGAGAGAGAGAGAGAGAGAGAGAATAGCCGATGTCTTGAAAATTGTCTCCTCTTTATGTAATGATTGGATAAAAGATTTGCTTCTTTATTTCAACCTTTACTTCTCCCCCTGTCCTCCCCCTCCCCCTGTCTTCCCCTGTCCTCCCCCTTCTCCTCTCCCCCCCCTGTCCCACCACCACCACCACTTTTACCTACACCACGTAACTTCACATCATACACACCACCAACACCTTTACCACCACTAACTTTATGACAACCAATAGTTACGGTCGTAGTACAAGATAACTTTCCTGCCTCGCTATAGTGTTTTCTGTATAACTTGTGCAGTCCCGTGTTTCTTGTGGCAATTTCTCATGTTGCGTCATGGTGTCTACATAATTATAGTCTATTTTTTTTAACAAGGCAAAAATTCAATGTTATCTTAAGGTCTCATGCTTAAAATGATGCCAATGTTTACCTGATACTATGGTTAACTATGATCAAATGTAGTAGTAATTTAGAAAAACGTAGTATTCCCTTCTCCTGGCATCAAATATCAGTCAGTAAGCAGCAAGGGGGCAGGATTTTTTGCCTCGTTAAAAAAAATAGACTATAGTCGTATGAGTAAACAATCTAATGTTGTCCGTCTTAACTCATATCTTCTCATCTCCTATCTATCTAAGGGGGAACACACACAAGACTAACCAGTTCGTCACTAGGTAGCAAGTTCGATCGACATACTAGAGAGATGTTCTTATGGACTCAGTAGACAGGTAGTTAGTGCGGAGCTTTAAAAGGAGGCTGGATAAATTCATGGATGGGGATGAAAGGTGGATGTAGTAGTGTTAAGTAACAGGAACTACCTCGTGTAGGTCTCCCAGCCTCTGTAGCTTCCTATTTCTTATGTCGTTATGTTTTATGTAAGCAGCCCATGACTGTCAGAAGAAGGATGATAGATTGAACTCCTTCATTGTACTCGTTTAACGATCAAAAGAGAAGACAAGATGAGAAACTACCTAGTGATAAAAATGATAGGTTTTTTGTAACGGTCTCGAACGGCCTCTGAAGCTTACTTACGTTCTATGTCTTATTCAAGTATGAGGATGAGGAGAGACCTGTGTGATGGAGTACACGCTTAACCCCTTGAGACCAGAACGTAATTTCATGTATTTGGTACCATTAGACTATTTTAACGAATTTAAGCAATATTTTATAGAAGTGTGAAGCCAACATTACGAAGCGTTCACAGTAGCCAGACTGTCTGTTTTTTTTACTTTCTTTTGAACCTAGTACAAGAACAGTACCTAACTACTCACCTAGCTAGTACCTACATTACGAAGCGTTCACAGTACCAACATTACGAAGCATTCACAGTACCAACATTACGAAGCATTCACAGTACCAACATTACAAAGCGTTCACAGTACCAACATTACAAAGCGTTCACAGAACCTATACATTACGAAGCGTTCACAGTACTATACTCACCCGTCACCACCTCCTTAGACGCGTTCTCATAGGCCGTCCTACACGTTCTCCATATGCCTGTGTAGGACCTCAGGAAGTAGTGTTTGGAGGTAGGCACGTAGACGCCAGTGCCGCCGTCCACAATGCCCCAGTAATCGGTTGACATTGCAATAATCCATAAGAGCAAGCCGAGAGCGAGGAAGGCGGTGACGGCTACTAGCACGCGACGTTCCACCAGTACCTCTTGCGCCGCCTTTCGATTCACCATTCTTGTTGACACTGATCGTGCGTCCGACACGGCACCGCACCGTGGGCCCAGCGCCGCCGCCCCCCCGTCCCGCCAGTGCCACCACCGCCACTCGTACCGCATTATAGTAGTGGAAGCAACAGGTTTAGGCCGCCGCTCTACTTGGCACGGAGCAGAGGTTAGGAAGACTTGTGCTTTAAATATAATATTGTGAGTGCGACTGTCCATTAAGCCGCTTTGTTGAGGGGAATAATGCAGGGAGCAGTCTCGTATGATCAGGGGAGATGGGTAGATGGTAGAACAAGTAGTAACGGATTCAAGCTGGAAAAACGTAGATTTATAAAGGAAATAGGGAAAAACTGGTTCACAAACAGAGTGGTGAATGATTGGAATGGACTCAGTAGACAGGTAGTTAGTGCGGAGCTTTAAAAGGAGGCTGGATAAATTCATGGATGGGGATGAAAGGTGGATGTAGGTAGTGTTAAGTAACAGGAACTACCTCGTGTAGGTCTCCCAGCCTCTTGTAGCTTCCTTATTTTCTTATGTTGTTATGTTCTTATGTAAGCAGCCCCATTGACTGTCAGAATGAAGGATGATAGATTGAACTCCTTCATTGTACTTCATGTTATAACGATCAAAAAGAGAAGACAAGATGAGAAACTACCTAGTGATAAAAATGATAGTTTTTTTTGTTAACGGTCGGACGGCCTCTTGAAGCTTACTTACGTTCTTATGTTCTTATTTCAGAGTATGAGGATGAGGATGAGGACCTGTGTGATGGAGTACACGCCTTAACCCCTTGAGACCCAGAACGTAATTTCCATTGTATTTTGGGTACCATTAGACTATTTTAACGAATTTAAGCAATATTTTATAGATATGACCTGTTTAGTATCCTTGTCCACTAGCTAATTTGGTATATGCAGTCACTTCTCGTAATTTTATGGCTAACAACTGACAATTTTTTTTATAGCAAAGGAAAGATCTGGCTGTGAAGGGATTAAGGGCAGCAGCAGCACGCCAGGGGACGCGCTGAGGGTGTAGCGGGAGGAAGGAAGGAACCGCCACCACCCAGGCTTATCACTGGGCTGGAACCGCCACCACCCAGGCGTATCACTGGGCTGGCTGCAGGCTTGTCACTGGGCTGGAACCGCCACCACCCAGGCTTATCACTGGGCTGGAACCGCCACCACCCAGGCTTATCACTGGGCTGGCTGCAGGCTTGTCACCTCCTTCAGGGCACAATAGAAAGTGAGGCTTTTTCTTGTCTTTTATTTTTTGTATAATAGTTTTTTACAGATTTATAATTATTGAAGACTGTGATTTGTAATAGGTGTCACATCCAGTAAACCCTCTCTAAATCGAACCCGTATAATTCAAACTTCAGATTATGCGACCTGTTTCAGGCCAGTTCAAATTTTTCAAAAACTTTCCATAATTCGAGCAATGAAAATACTAGGATAGAGTAAAGATAGAGGATGAACAGGCCTTTCTGATGAGCCATAGCAAAATGAATTTGGAGTTTAAATAAGGGAGAAAATTGTATTGGTGTCTTTTTGACATACTATTAAATATCTCAAAATCTACAAGAGATAATTGCCTTCTGTTTACGGCATTGGATAGAACACATCAACCTTAACAACTTTGCTTCTATGCGTTTTTCTTTTTGGCCTAATAGTTTAGGAGTAAAATGTTTTTATAAAGAAATATAAGGTGAAATATAATATATATTCATACCCTATTTAATCCTCCCTATTAAGAGTACAGGTTGAAGTTCCCAAACTCGGCAACCTCGGGACCAGCGCCGAGCCGAGTAATGGAATTTTCCGACTTTTAGAACGTAGATATATTAAGGGGAAAAAAAGCATGAAAATATGCAAAAAAGCATGAAGTACACAAAATAACAGTGTACACAACTCTACAGTCACAACACCACTGAACAATAACAACAAACAAATCGGCGGGAGAAACCAAGCGGCCCAGTGTGGTGGCACCTAGCGGCCGACCCGGCAACTACGCGCTGGGTTTTGGGTGTTCTGCCATGTTTTGGAAAATCCGGAACCATAGCCGAGTTTTGGGTGTTGCGAGTCTTGGGATGCCGAGTTTGGGAACTTCAACCTGTATATACAATTAGAGGGGTAGGATATCATAAACCTTAATAGGGGTACAATAATGTACCCCTAATAATCTCCTAAGAGATACTTAATAAATTATGTGAAAATACCAGTCTTATATATCTAGGTTTGGTGAGGTTAGGTTAGGTTGGGTTTAAATTATTTTATTTTGCCAATGAAAATATTAGTCATAGCCGATATATTAATGGGGTAATAACAAACAAACGTTAAGCTTGAGGTGTTTTACCTATTGACATAATAGGTATCTCAAAAAAGGGGTACACCTTTGATTTTCCGTAAAAAAATCTGATTTCTTAAATAACTCGAAAACTATGAGGTTGACAGGAAATTTCGATGAGAAAGTAAAGATAGAGCTCTAACAGGCCTTTCTGATGAGCCATAGTAAAATTAATTTGGAGTTTAAATAAGTGAGAAAATTGTATTGGTGTCTTTTTGACAAACTATTAAATATCTCAAAATCTACAAGAGATAATTGCCTTCTGATAATGGCATTGGAAAGAACACACCAACCTTAACAACTTTGCTTCTATGCATATTTACTCTTGGCCTAATAGTTACGGAGTAAAATGCTTTTATAAGGAAAAATAGGGTGAAATATATCTGATATCAATACCATATTTAATAATCCCTATTAAGAGTATACATAATAATAGGGGTAGATATGATATACCCTTAATAGTGGTAGATATAATATACCCCTTAATTCACGTGCCCAAACCACCTCAATCGCCTTATTCTCACTTATACTCTGAGGTGGCCAAGCCAAACCACCTCAATCGCCTTACTCTCACTTATACTCTGAGGTGCCCAAACCACCTCAATCGCCTTACTCTCACTTATACTCTGAGGTGCCCAAACCACCTCAATCGCCTTACTCTCACTTATACTCTGAGGTGCCCAAACCACCTCAATCGCCTTACTCTCACATATACTCTGAGGTGGCCAAACCACCTCAATTGCCTTACTCTCACTTATACTCTGAGGTGGCCAAACCACCTCAATTGCCTTATTCTCACTTATACTCTGAGGTGGCCAAACCACCTCAATTGCCTTACTCTCACATATACTCTGAGGTGGCCAAACCACCTCAATTGCCTTACTCTCACTTATACTCTGAGGTGGCCAAACCACCTCAATTGCCTTACTCTCACTTATACTCTGAGGTGGCTAAACCACCTCAATTGCCTTACTCTCACTTATACTCTGAGGTGGCTAAACCACCTCAATTGCCTTACTCTCACTTATACTCTGAGGTGGCTAAACCACCTCAATTGCCTTACTCTCACTTATACTCTGAGGTGGCTAAACCACCTCAATTGCCTTACTCTCACTTATACTCTGAGGTGGCTAAACCACCTCAATTGCCTTATTCTCACTTATACTCTGAGGTGGCTAAACCACCTCAATTGCCTTACTCTCACTTATACTCTGAGGTGGCTAAACCACCTCAATCGCCTTACTCTCACTTATACTCTGAGGTGGCTAAACCACCTCAATTGCCTTACGTACTTTCAGCACTATGCATTGAGATTGCATTAGAAATCTAAGATCTTGTCATGATGAGTAGAAATGTATTATGGATATTTTTTTCCTGCATTGTCTTTAGTTGTAAGACATTTTACATTTATGGAAAGGTGTGTTCTGCTTGTGACTGCATATACTAGGTAGAACTTTGAACTATAATCCATAACATCCACTAAAAGTCACACATGAGCTGTTATGTCATTAGGGAGCTTTAAAAGGAGGCTGGATAAATTCATAAATGGGGATGAAAGGTGGATGTAGGTAGTGTTAAGTAACAGGAACTACCACGTGTAGGTCTCACGGCCTCTTGTAGCTTCCTTATTTTCTAATGTTCTTATGTTCTAACACCTACACGACTAATGTATGGATAATTTACAGGAGCAAGAAAGAGAGGAAGACTGATCACCACATGGAGGAAGTCAGTCAAGGAGGCGACTGGAGAAATACCCGTGCAGTAACTCTCCCCACTGGCAAGAACATAAGTAAATAAGGAAGCTTTAACCTAATTGAGACCCAGAACGTAATTTCCATTGTAATATGGCACCATTACACGATTTTTAGTGAATATAAGCAATATTTTGTAGATATGACCTGCTAAGTATCCTTGTCAACTAACTAATTTGGTATATTCAGTGACTTTTCTTAGTTTTATGGCTTGACAACATACAATTTTTTATAGTAAAGGAAAGATCTGAGCGTGAAGGGGTTAAGAGGCCGCGAGACACGTGGGAGTTCCTGTGACAAGGTGTAGAGAGAGATGCAAGGAATTCAGGAGAGCACTCAGAGACCCAACCAGACATCCGCTGAACGGGAATCGAGTCAAGTAAGTCAACTGAAAATTCATACTTTTTTACTATATTCCCTTGGTTATGTGATGTCAATTGGATCATTTTTGTAATGTCAGAAATAGATCTTGATTATCCCTACTTTTACTAGGGCTTGATCCAGGAAACTTAAACTAGAATCCTAATACAGTAAAACCTCTCATATTCGGACTAATTGGGCCAAGGAGTGGTCCGAGTAATGCAAGGATCCGAATAATGGGGGGATATGTAAAAAAAACAATAAAAAAATTCTAGGTGTATATAAACTATATAGCTAGGAAATTTCGACCCTAAAAAAAAAAAAAAAAAAAAAAAAAAATTCTAGGCGTCTATAAATTATATAGCTAGGAAATTTCGACCCCTAAAAAAAAAAAAAAAAAAAAAAAAAAAAAAAATAATAATAATAATAATAATAATAATAATTCTAGGCGTATATAGCTAGGAAATTCGACCCCTAAAAAAAAAAAAAAAAATTAATTCTAGGCGTATATAGCTAGGAAATTTCGACCCCTGAAAAAAAAAAAAAAAAAAAAAAAAAAATTCTAGGCGTATATAAATTATATAGCTAGGAAATTTCGACCCCTAAAAAAAAAAAAAAAAAAAAAAAAGTGGAGGAGGTCCGAATAATATCAAAGTCCGAATAATGAGGGTCCGAATACGAGAGGTTTTACTGTATATATATTTTTAGACCATCCAAATTGTATACCTGGGAATTTCTTTCTTTCATAGGCAGGTTATTGCAATAGCTTCTAATTGTTTAGATGTGAAGTAAGGCATAGGCAAGTGAGAGCTGATGCTGAATATGTCATTTTTTTAATTAATTCAATTTACCTCTATAATCATTTTTTTTAACGAGGCAAAAATCCTGACCCCTTGCTGCTTACTGCCTGATATTTGATGCCAGGAGAAGGGAATACTACGCTTCTTATTAATTTCGGCTGTATTTTATCTGATATTTGATGCCAGGAGAAGGGAATACTACGCTCCTTCTTAATTTCAGCTGTATTTTATCTGATATTTGATGCCAGGAGAAGGGAATACAGGAGAACCTCATTTAACCAGCATTTAAAACAACGGCAGCCTCAAAACAACGGCACTAATCGACCCAGGCATTAATTAAGTATAATTATTTCAAAAACTGAGAAAATCGGCAGAAATTTAGTTGGGCAAGGCTGTGGTCTACACAGACTCTCTCTCCTCACTCTACCTCCTCCTCTCCCGTCATCCACGATCCTCTACGTCCCTCGTCCACACCATCCAGAGGGCCCTTCACCTTACCAACGAGGGGTAGGAGATCGCCTTCCAGTGCGTTCCCTCCCACGCTGGTATCCCAGGCAACGAGGTGGCTGATTCTGCTGCCAGGATGGCCTTAACAGATGTAAACACGACACCCTTCCCTCTGCCGCTCTCCGCGGCCAAACGCCTGATCCCCCGGGTCTGCCGCTCCACCTGGAATAACACACTCGGCGATGCCCTCCGCATCACCTCCATGGGCCAATACCGCGGTGACTCTTCCCCCCAGCCGTGGATACGGAAAAAGTCCCGCGTCCTGGATGTCACTCTCACCCGCCTCCGCCTGGGGCACACGACACTCAAAGCTCACCTGCATCGCCTCAGTCTGTCCCCTGGCCCCCACTGCCCTTGGTGCATGAATTTTCCGGAGACTATTGAACACTTTCTGCTGCAGTGTCCGCACTTCCACTCACACCGTGTAGTGCTACAGTCTCAACTCCTCGCCCTGAACGTCACTACCTTTGACCTGCCCACCCTGCTGGCGGCGGCTGGCGTTCCCCCCTCTCGGCAACACGCCGTCATCCGCCTCATCTGTGCCTTCCTGAGGAAGACAGGTCAACTACCGCGCCTGTGATAGCATCATAGGACATCACCAGGGCTCATAGTGTTCCCCGAGGGATCCTCGCAGCCCTAAAACAACAACAACAACAACCTCCAGAAACCACAGTATTTATTGGGATTTTGGGCGATTCCATACGAGTAACTCTCAAAACAACGGCAAAATGAGTTATCCGGCATGCGCTCCCCCCCGAGGGTGCCGGATAAACGAGGTTCTCCTGTACTACGCTTCTTCTTAATTTCAGCTGTATTTTATCTGATATTTGATGCCAGGAGAAGGGAATACTACGCTTCTTCTTAATTTCAGCTGTATTTTATCTGATATTTGATGCCAGGAGAAGGGAATACTACAGTTCTTCTTAATCTAAGCTGTATTTCATCATAGTTAACCATATTATCAGGTAAACATAGGCATCATTTTAAGCAAGAGACCTTAAGATAGAATGGAATTTTCGCCTCGTTAAAAAAAATTGACTACATGTGCTATGTTAATTTCCCGCCTTTCTCCCAGCAACACAGGTTCATCAGTAAGCCTTGCAAGCACTTATCCACTCAGTAAAAGGTGTGTATTGTTTCCCTACACGAGGCAACAGTGAGATGGAAGGAAACAACACTTCCCATATTTTCCTTTTGTAGCATGCAAATTTGTATCCCCAGGCTCTGTACTGCTACATAAACGTGTTCCTGGGCGTCTCCACAATACTACAACTGCTACTGATAACCTGATGTAGTAGGAAATATTCAAGAATCCTCACATAACTGCCCGGGAACTTGGTAATATTTCAATCGGGACCATTCAAAAGCATTGCCGGAGACGTGAAACCTCCACTCCGATGACTAAGAAAAAAAGCCTCTTAACGTAGGCCATGAGAAGAGCATACTTGGGAACTCACAGGATGCCTTGTTAGTGTTTATTCACCGAGGTAAAGGCGCGTATCCCCAGGCAGGCTCCTCTCATGGCCTTTGTTAGGAGACGCTTCTTTCTTAGTGACCCGAGTTAACCCCTCGAGACCCAGAACGTAATTTCCATTGTAATCTGGGTACCATTAGACAATTTTTAGTGACTATAAGCAATATTTTATAGATATGACCTGTTTAGTATCCTTGTCGACTAGTTAATGTGGTATATTCAGTTACTTCGTCATTTTAAGGCTCGACGACATGCAATTCTTTATAGCAAAGGAAAGATCTGGGCGTGAAGGGGTTAAAGGTTAGTGTCTTTACGGCAACGCACTTGAATGATCGTGACTGAAATATTACCGTGCGTTAGTTCCCGAGCCGTTATATATGAGGATTCTTGAAGATTTTCCGCTACATTAGCATTTGTAGTATTGTGGGGATGTCTAGAAACACGTGTATGTAGTTGTGTGATAAGAAATTTGGCTCACTGCAAGAAGGAAAAAATGATTGTCTTTATCTCCATGTAGGGCAAGAATGCACAACCATTACTCAGTGGATAAAGGCAAATAGACGCTGCCCTTCCAGTATGCCCAGACTCTACTAATTCGTGAAGTGTTCTATTGAAAGATCTGTAATTAAATATGTACAGGATATTTTAGTCATAAATACTTCCAAGAGTCTCCGGAGAAATAAAGTTAACATTTTGCTGGATATTTATTATTAAAAAAAAAAAAAACTAAAATCAATCAAATGTATTTAAGTTGGGGAGTCCTCGACTTATACACTGTTAATCCACTAGTCTGACACGCTGGGATCACTGATGAAAGTTTGTTTTCAGGAGATTGACGAGTGGAAGCAACTGCAGCGATGACGACGACTCCTAGACAGCGACTTTCTTCCCCTGCGGACACCAACTGGAGCAAGATCTGGAAAACAAGAATTAAGAGTATTAGTAAGGGCAGGTGGGTAATAATAACTTGTACACATTATACAGAGGCCTATATTCTTACTATGAAAATTAAATTACTCAAGAATAATGAACTTTCTTTATAATGAAATCTTTACTCCTTCAAAGTAATATCACAGTGTAGTAGAGATATCTGCTAAACAGTTCCTTATGGTCTATATTCTTAAAGTAAAAAGTTAATATTGGAAATTCAACTACCACGTAGGGAGTAGAGCACTTTTAAGTGATATCATAATTTTTCAAGATTAAATGTTGATGTGCTTACAGGGAACGTAGGTCCACTTTGCCTCAAACACGGTAAACATACGGGTCCACTTTGCCTCAAAAACCAAGTAAACATACGGGTCCACTTTGCCTCAAAAACCAAGTAAACATACGGGTCCACTTTGCCTCAAAAACCAAGTAAACATACGGGTCCACTTTGCCTCAAAAACCAAGTAAACATACAGGTCCACTTTGCCTCAAAAACCGAGTAAACATACAGGTCCACTTTGCCTCAAAAACCAAGTAAACATACAGGTCCACTTTGCCTCAAAAACCGAGTAAACATACAGGTCCACTTTGCCTCAAAAACCAAGTAAACATACGGGTCCACTTTGCCTCAAAAACCAAGTAAACATACAGGTCCACTTTGCCTCAAAAACCGAGTAAACATACAGGTCCACTTTGCCTCAAAAACCAAGTAAACATACGGGTCCACTTTGCCTCAAAAACCAAGTAAACATACAGGTCCACTTTGCCTCAAAAACCAAGTAAACATACGGGTCCACTTTGCCTCAAAAACCAAGTAAACATACGGGTCCACTATGCCTCAAAAACCAAGTAAACATACAGGTCCACTTTGCCTCAAAAACCAAGTAAACATACAGGTCCACTTTGCCTCAAAAACCAAGTAAACATACAGGTCCACTTTGCCTCAAAAACCAAGTAAACATACAGGTCCACTTTGCCTCAAAAACCAAGTAAACATACAGGTCCACTTTGCCTCAAAAACCAAGTAAACATACGGGTCACTTTGCCTCAAAAACCAAGTAAACATACAGGTCCACTTTGCCTCAAAAACCAAGTAAACATACAGGTCCACTTTGCCTCAAAAACCAAGTAAACATACGGGTCCACTTTGCCTCAAAAACCGAGTAAACATACGGGTCCACTTTGCCTCAAAAACCAAGTAAACATACGGGTCCACTTTGCCTCAAAAACCAAGTAAACATACAGGTCCACTTTGCCTCAAAAACCAAGTAAACATACAGGTCCACTTTGCCTCAAAAACCAAGTAAACATACGGGTCCACTTTGCCTCAAAAACCAAGTAAACATACAGTCCACTTTGCCTCAAAAACCAAGTAAACATACGGGTCCACTTTGCCTCAAAAACCAAGTAAACATACAGGTCCATTTTGCCTCAAAAACCAAGTAAACATACGGGTCCACTTTGCCTCAAAAACCAAGTAAACATACAGGTCCACTTTGCCTCAAAAACCAAGTAAACATACGGGTCCACTTTGCCTCAAAAACCAAGTAACATACAGGTCCACTTTGCCTCAAAAACCAAGTAAACATACGGGTCCACTTTGCCTCAAAAACCAAGTAAACATACAGGTCCACTTTGCCTCAAAAACCAAGTAAACATACAGGTCCACTTTGCCTCAAAAACCAAGTAAACATACGGGTCCACTTGCCTCAAAAACCAAGTAAACATACGGGTCCACTATGCCTCAAAAACCAAGTAAACATACGGGTCCACTTTGCCTCAAAAACCAAGTAAACATACGGGTCCACTATGCCTCAAAAACCAAGTAAACATACGGGTCCACTATGCCTCAAAAACCAAGTAAACATACAGGTCCATTTTTGCCTCAAAAACCAAGTAAACATACGGGTCCACTTTGCCTCAAAAACCAAGTAAACATACGGTCCACTTTGCCTCAAAAACCAAGTAAACATACAGGTCCACTTTGCCTCAAAAACCAAGTAAACATACGGGTCCACTTTGCCTCAAAAACCAAGTAAACATACAGGTCCACTTTGCCTCAAAAACCAAGTAAACATACAGGTCCACTTTGCCTCAAAAAACCAAGTAAACATACGGGTCCACTTTGCCTCAAAAACCAAGTAAACATACAGGTCCACTTTGCCTCAAAAACCAAGTAAACATACGGGTCCACTTTGCCTCAAAAACCAAGTAAACATACAGGTCCACTTTGCCTCAAAAACCAAGTAAACATACAGGTCCACTTTGCCTCAAAAACCAAGTAAACATACAGGTCCACTTTGCCTCAAAAACCAAGTAAACATACAGGTCCACTTTGCCTCAAAAACCAAGTAAACATACGGGTCCACTTTGCCTCAAAAACCAAGTAAACATACGGGTCCACTTTGCCTCAAAAACCAAGTAAACATACAGGTCCACTTTGCCTCAAAAACCAAGTAAACATACAGGTCCACTTTGCCTCAAAAACCAAGTAAACATACGGGTCCACTTTGCCTCAAAAACCAAGTAAACATACGGGTCCACTTTGCCTCAAAAACCAAGTAAACACAGGAATAAGGAAATACAGATAGCCGAAGTATTAAATGATTACTTTGCCTCTTTTTAGTTGGATATAAATGGTATAGAGGTTGTCGGCTGAGATTAATGATATGATTCCATGGAGCAATTGCGACTTTCTTGATACTGTAATTACTATAGCTATTGATAAACTGAAGTTACTTAAAAAAAATTCACTCGGCCAGATTGTATTCCACCACGAGTTTCAAAAGATTAGGATTAAATTTGTAAACCTTTCAATACTTTATAACAAATCACTAAACTGCGGTAAACGTTCCTTGTGACCGGAAACTAGCAATTATTGCTCCAATATTTTATAGAAAGGGGATTCGACATGGAACAAATACAATCAGCCTTGCATTGTAAACTAAGTTGGTAAATTTAATTGGAAATAATCTTCAAAACTCGTAAAACTCGTCTTAGTCGTCATGTGTTGGTCACTGTTGGAGTCTCAGCATGACTTTCAAAGCAAAGCACTTTCCTAACAAATTTGCTAATAATACTCAGTATTTGTTACTAACTAAATAACTAGTTATAATATTACAATTTTTTTAAGACGTTGGAAAATGTTGACTTTATTTCTCCGTTGACTCTTTGAAGTATTTATGACTTATAATATAGATGGACGGTGCCTATAGAGCAAGGCTACAGGAGGACTAGTAGTATTTATGGGAATTGCTAGACTAAACAAATGCTGCACGTACTGAAAGGTGAAGATATTGCTTTTGAATGTATAAATACAGAAATGTTAATGTTCAGTAAATTGAACAAGTAAATTGAACTTGTTAATTTTTTTCTTTTGAAAGATTTATACAAAAGCCACGATGAACAGGAAAGCAGTGGATGTATTTATCTTGACTTTCAGAAAGACTGACAAATACCCATAAAAGTTTACTTTAAAGTGCACGGCATAAATATTCTCAAGTGGCTTAACCCCTTGAGGCCCAGAACGTAATTTCCATTGTAATTTGGGTACCATTAGACAATTTTTAGTGAATATAAGGAATATTTTATAGATATGACCTGTTTAGTATCCTTGTCCACTAGTTAATTTGGTATATTCAGACACTTTTCGTAATTGTATGGCTAATAACAGACAATCTTATATAGCAAAGGAAAGATCTGGCGTGGAGGGTTAAAGACTAAGAGAAGGTAGTGTGACATAATGAATGGAAAGCATCAAGCCGGCGAAACGTTAAAAGCTGTACCGCAGGAATCTGCTACGTAACTTACTTTACTTAATTTACTTTAATGATATTTGACGAAGCCTCACCTGTAAGATATAACGTTTCCTCTGACTATACTAAAATACTATACTAAATTGCAATTGAAATCTGACCTTGATCACACCTTACCTCAATGTGTAGAGTGTGCCCGGACCAGATCTCTCTTGACCCCATGACCCTGTGTGGCGCAGATACTCTCAGGCTCAGAGTGAACCTTGTGTCCAGTGTGGGGCCTTGCCAGTCCTCCTGTCTCCTCTGTAAGAACGGACTAGATAAATTCTTAGCATCAACTGCCCAACTCTATTACTTCGGTCCTTTGTATATTACAGTAAAACCTCTCTTATTCGGATTTTTTTTTTTTTTTTTTTTTAAGGGGTCGAAATTTCCTAGTTATATATGGTACACCTAGATTATTATTATTTTTTTTTTTTTCCATATCCCCCCCATTATTTGGATCCTTGCATTACTCGGACCACTCCTTGGCCCAATTAGTCCGAATATGAGAGGTTTTACTGTAATTTATTTATTTCTAGCTTTATTTAGAAGCATGTAGCAGCTATGCAATCACTGCTACATATCGTCAGTATGTACCTAGCAAAGGCACCATAGTTAGGTCAGGAATATAGGCAGCCTTTTAGTTACTATCCTATTTTATTCCTGTATCAGGTATAAAATCTTTGCAAGGCTGGCTGGTGCTGTTATGTACAATGACTGGTGAATAATAATAATGAGTACTTATACAATGTTTGCTTTCTCTATCAACCTTCATCCTCACTGTTGTAAACCAAACTACTTACCTAAACTGAAATAAAAACAGGAAGTGGCTCTTTTTTAATTATCTGTTAAACTTCACTGATGAAAATTTAATTCCTTAAGTGAAAAATGGCCAGTAAATGACTTTGGGACACTGTTGAACTTTTGTGAAACTACTACTTGTGTGGAAATAGTAGCTATAATATGTCCTCTCAGTTCCCTTATGCATTATATAGACCCATGATTCCTGTATCAATTCACAAACACAAAAAGATTGATGTAACAAGTAAGCATTTAGGCAATTGTGATACCGTGACACTGTGGAAAAGCGACCTGTGTTTGTGTGCAGATAGAAATAGTTACGTTGTCATCTGAACACCGTACCTCAATGGCAAGCGTGTGAAGGGTGCCCAGACCAGATCTCTCGACCCTATGACCTTGCCTGGTGTAGATACTCTCAGGTCACAGGTCAGAGTGAGGCCTCGCGTCCAGTGTGGGGCCAGGCCAGTCCTCCTGTTTCCCTTAGAAGCCTGCAACAGAAATAACCTTACTTAATTCTACCAAACACAACCACTGATTATGTCATATACAGTATAGTGAATTATAGTATTTTTATGTCAAAGATTAAAGTATAAAATCACAACCTTTCTTAATTCTACCAAATACAACTACTCTGATTATGTCATGATATATATACAGTATAGTGAATTATAGTGTTTTTATGTCAAAGATGAAAGTGTACCCTCAGTAAAGAATAAACCTGTTAACCCCTTGAGGCCCAGAACGAACTTTCCATTGTAATTTGGCTACCATCAGATGATTTTCATGAATATAAGCAATATTTTATAGATATGACCTGTTTAGTATCCTTGTCCACTAACTAATTTCATATATTAAGTTACCTTTCGTAATTTTATGGCTAACAGACAATTTTTCATAGCAAAGTGATAGATATGTGCTTGTATAATATGTTTTCCGGCGATGCCATAAGCCTCGAGGCGTAATGTACCTTCTTTGCTCCAATCGGTGATGGGGCTGTGGGGCGGGTCTTGTCGTAATATGCCAAGCCGTCCTTGGCAAGTTGGCATATAGTGTCCTGGGCTTGGTGAAACTTGACGCGGAGGTGATGGTCCCAGTACACCTGTTTTCCCGACTGGCTTTCTCAGGAGCTCTCTGAATGCGTTCATAATGGGGGCCGTAGCGAGGAATGGGGAGAGTTGATTTACAAACCCGTACCACGATCTTATGTCCGAGATGGAAGACTTGTCTGGCATGGGAAAGTTCCTGATGGCCGCCAGGCATTCGTGTGTGGGCTTGTAAACATCCCAGCCAAGACTAAAGCCCACAAAGTCAACCTCCCTCCTGGCAAACTGGAATTTTTCGGGCTTGAGGGTGATCGAGACCACCGAGAGACAAGGCCTGGTGGATCACCCGTGACGTCACACCATAAGGATACCACCCGCTCCGCTCCCCGTACAAGTTTACCTACCTAATATAATGTTTATCAGCATAAAAGATATACTGTTATCTTCGGAAATGTTTGTTCTATAATATTATCAAATAAAAAACTGTAAAACACACAAAGAAAATGCCATTATGAGACTTTCAAAAAATATGCATTAACTTAAACTCTTCGCCATTTAATATTTTGCTCGTAAACATTTTAAATGGAGAATATCAATAGAAGCGGAGTTTAATTAGCTTTCCATTGATATATTTCGTTTAGTGAAAAATGAATTAGCGGCATGCATAAATTAGCGTTAACTAAATATAAAAAATCATGAAATCGGGTAATTTCCTACCTAATATATGTTTATCAGTATAAAATATACACTGTTATCTTCGGAAATGTTTGTTCTATAATATTATCAAATAAAAAACCGTAAAACACACTGAAGAAATGCCATTATGAGACTTTCAAGAAATATACATGAACTTAAACTTTTCGCCATTTAATATTTTGTTAAAAAACTTTTTACATGGAGAATATCAATAGAAGCGGAATTTAATTAGCTTTCCATTGATATATTTCCTTTTCTGATAAATGAATTAGAACCATGCATAAATTAGCGTTAACTAAATAAATAACATCATGGAATCGGGTAATTTACTCGATTTCATGATGTTATTTATTTAGTTAACGCTAATTTATGCATGGTTCTAATTCATTTATCAATAAAGGAAGTATATCAATGGAAAGCTAATTAAATTCCGCTTCTATTGATATTCTCCATGTAAAAAGTTTTTCACAAAATATTAAATGGCGAAAAGTTTAAGTTCATGCATATTTCTTGAAAGTCTCATAATGGCATTTCTTTAGTGTGTTTTACGGTTTTTTATTTGATAATATTATAGAACAAACATTTCCAAAGATAACAGTATATATTTTATACTGATAAACATATATTAGGTAGGAAATTACCCGATTTCATGATTTTTTATATTTAGTTAACGCTAATTTATGCATGCCGCTAATTCATTTATCACTAAACGAAAAATATCAATGGAAAGCTAATTAAACTCCGCTTCTATTGATATTCTCCATGTAAAATGTTTGCGAGCAAAATATTAAATGGCGAAGAGTTTAAGTTAATGCATATTTCTTGAGTCTCATAATGGCATTTTCTTTGTGTGTTTTACGGTTTTTTATTTGATAATATTATAGAACAAATATTTCCGAAGATAACAGTATATCTTTTATGCTGATAAACATTATATTAGGTAGGTAAACTTGTACGGGGAGCGGAGCGGGTGGTATCCTTATGGTGTGACGTCACAGGCGATCCACCAGGCCTTATCATCTCGGTGGCCACGGGGTGATGCCCTTTGCTACACACATAGCCAGGAAATCGTAGACGTGCCAGAAAGCCTCCTCAACGCTGCTGTCGTGCAGGAGTGTGTCGTCAACTCACTTGTGCCTCCTGGGGATGCCTCGGATGGCGTCGTCAAAGCGTTTCGTGTAAGCATTCCCGGCAGAGCAGTGGCCCACGGGGGACCGCCAGTACCTGCACCTCCCCCACGGCGTGATGAATGTGGCGAGGCTGCGGCTCTCTTGGTCTAGCTCCACCTGATGATAACCCCAATATGCGTCCGCTACAGTCAAGAAGGAGTGCTTGGGGACCCCGGACACCATGTCAAAGGGGCTGGGGTAATTGTGGGGTATGGTGGTGTACCATGGTATACCATGCGAGCACACCACTCCGTGGGTTGTCCTGCTGGGACGGGTTCGATTACGCCTCGCTTGATATCCTCATCCAGCTGTGCTCTCACCTCGTTCTCCCAGTGTTTGGCACCGCTGCTGGTGTGTGGCATGCGTGGGGGAGCGTGTTAGGTGGCTATGGTGATGCTTGCCCTCCATCACGGGTAATGGTTTCCTTGTGCTGTTGAATTTTGTGGACGAGAAATGCTGAAGTAGCCATTCCTCTAGCCTGGCGACGTGCTCCTCCAGTGGTGGGAAGGGCAGAGATGAGGGCCTGAGCGGCCGCTGGCTGGGCGCGTGTGCCGCCTTCCCCGCGACCTGTGTGTGTGCCACCGACGGGGGCTGTGAGGGAAGTTCTCTGGCACTAAACTCAATTCCTTGCACGCGTCTAGCGATGGGAAGAGGGCCTTGACTGACTGGATGAAGCAGACGTCTTGCTCCGTGGATTGACCACCAAGCAGGATTTTATATTCTGTATATAAAAATAAAATATTTTATATTTTATATTCCGCCGCTGCAAGGTGCTGGCCGGAGCGAGGACAGAGCTGTGGGCTGTGGAGCGGCTGCAGGGGTGCAGCTGCAGGGTGTGGGCTGCAGTATATGCACTATAAATCGTCTAATAGTACATAAATTACAATGGAAATTACATTCTGGGTCTCAAGGGGTTAACACAAACCGTTTAATTTTCTTAATTTGTTTTGATGTTCTTTTCATTTTACTATTTGCTCCTTTTTTTTTATTTTTTATGCCAGTTATTGTTTGCTTGTATAGACTTATTTCTTATTTCTATATTTGTTTGTTGTTTTTAGTTGTGTGAAGATGAATGCAGTTTTAATTGAAATGCTTTTTTATGTTAGGTAAGGCCTTATGTTTAACTTTACATGACTTATAGCCTTTTTAACCCCTTCACGCCCAGATCTTTCCTTTGCTATAAAAAATTGTATGTTGCCACCCATAAAATTACGAAAAGTAACAGAATACGTATATCAAATTAGGTAGTGGACAAGGATACTGAACAGGTCATATCTACTAAATATTGTTTATATTCACTAAAAATCGTCTAATGGTACCCAAATTACAATGGAAATTACGTTCTGGGTCTCAAGGGGTTAACATTCCAAAAAAGCTTCCTTCCTTCTTTCACACCATCAATGGAGTTCCCAAAATACCTGCTGACATGCAGTAAAAAATGGTACAGTATATACAAACATTTATTATTTATTTGCACTAAACTAAATGATCTGCTGCAGACATCCACTCCATCCCCAGTTTCTCTATCCTAACTGGGACACAAGACACAAAGGAAAAATCTGGGCGTTAAGGGGTCAAAGATTAAAGTGTACCCTCAGTAACGAATATACCGCTGAGAAATTCTGATCTACCGTAGATAATACTATAGTCGCCAGTCACTCGCCACTGCACTAATGTCGCCAGGCACAATATATTATAACTTTAGCATCACTACAGACTTTATGTGCCACTGAAGACATGTAATGTGATGTACATAATATAAACTACTGTGCATGCCTCTTCAGTGGGACATACAAATCAGTAGTGATGCTATAATTCATAATATAATGTGCCTGGCGACATTAGTGCAGTGGCGAGTGACTGGCGACTATAGTGTTATCTACGGTAAAGTGACAAAAAAGAAGAAGAAAAAAAAAGATTGATAACAGCAGTGAGCAAATTCTGCATTTACATTACCTTCAGAACATAATAAAATAAGGAAGCTACAAGAGGCTGTGAGACCTACACGAGGTAGTTCCTGTTACTTAACACTACCTACATCCACCTTTCATCCCCATCCATGAATTTAACCAGCCTCCTTTTAAAGCTCCCTATTGACTCCGCACTGACCACCTCACACTAAAGATTTGCTTTGTATTTAACCCCTTCACGCCCACATCTTTCCTTTGCTGTATAAAATCACAGCACCAGCAGGAGTTCAAGCAAAGCAGAAGCATCCATGAAGTGTCCCTTCAGACTGCTTCTCCATCAACATCAGGCCCAGGAGAGGCAGGAGAAAGGACCACCTCATCTTCCATCAGAGAACCCAATACCTGAGCAGCACGCCCACTTCAGTTGATTCCTGGCAGGAGGAGCCTCACAGTGAGCCACCTGCGCCCACCCCCACTAACCAGCACACAGGGGAGGCATGTGCAAACCTTGAGGCGTCAGGTCTCCAGAAGGCCACAGGAAAATAGTCCATGGGTCCTGAGAGTCACCAGCCGGGGAAAGTGGACAGGGAGTGTGATTTGCTGACGCCTGAGAGCCACCAGCCGGAGAGAGTGGACAGGCAGTGTGATTTGCTGACACCATTTGTGAAGTTGACAAGGCTGGAAGAGAGTGCCGGTATCCACAGGGAGAGTGTGGGTGCATTCAGGCTTCTGCCATCTCTTTCAGCCAAGCCAGGCAAAGGCTGGAAGAGGTCCATTGCTATTCGAGCAAGAGCAGCATCACTCACCACATCTGAAGCAACCAAAGCATCTGAAGATATGCCGCCTCCAAGAAGCCCAGGACCCTATAGAAAGATGTCTGGCCTGCGCATCTCCTCCTTCCCCCTGGAGCTGAACCACAGGCACCACCACTTAGGGAGTACAAACTTCATAGACTCTCCTCGGCGGTCAGTGCTGCAAATGAGTTTCTGCGGCGAAGACACGGAGCTATCAGCACTGCCAGCACCTGCCCATGACTCGCGACAACAGGTGCTGGAGCTGTGTAGTCAGGAGGAACCACTGCCGCTCACCCACTGCTTCACTGAGAGCCGCCTTTCCTGCTGCCGCAAGATAGGTGAAGGGGTGTATGGGGAGGTATTCATGACCCGACCCAACCCAACCCGGCCAGTCTGGAGGGCGCCACCGTGCTCAAGGTCATGCCCATCGAACGGGATTTCCTCGTCAATGGAGAGCCCCAGAAGAAGTTTGAGGAGATTTTGTTCGAGATGGTGATATCGATGGAGCTGAGTGGCCTGAGAGCACCTGAGAGGCAGTACAGCACGACGGAGAACTTTGTCCACGTTCAAGGCAGCTGGTGTGTGGAGGGGCGCTACCCACAGGACCTCCTTCACCTGTGGGACCTGTACAAGGAGGAGAAAGGCTCTGAGAATGACCGACCAGACATGTTCCCGGACACACAGCTGTACATAGTGTTGGAGTTTGGACACGGAGGGCGGGATTTGGAAAGCTTCGTCTCCAATAATGCCAGAGACCTCATGGCCGTCTTCGTTCAGATCGCCTACAGTCTGGCAGTGGCCGAGGAAGCCCTTGAGTTTGAGCACCGGGACCTTCACTGGAGCAACGTTTTGGTGGCCCCGACTACAGAGTCCAAAATAGACTTCAAGTTAGGGGGAGAAACATACACCTTGAACACCCATGTCTCTACACGCGCTCAAGTATGTGGCCGAGTCCCACACTGCCGCGCCAACACACGCCACGCCCTTGACGCCCCAACGTCCGCTGTTCCTCTTTGTCCCCCCGGGGCAGGTGCTGCTCCACTCAACGCTGCTACGACGCCCTACTAGAGCACCTGCCCCTGTGGCCTTGCCCCTGTGGCCTTCCCCCTGGGCCCCTGAGATGACGGGGCTGCAGCGGGGATAGGAGGAGCGCCCCGCATAGCTGCCACAGGGCGGGAAGTGCAACTTTATGAGGCCACTACGTCCCTGCAACACAACCCACCCCTGTGGCTTTTCTCCTGGGCCCCAAGGACCACGAGGCCACGGCGGGGCAACCAAGGAACGCCCCGAATAGCCCCCCGGGGCGAGAAGTGCAACTCTACGAGGCCATGATGTCCCTGCAACACAACCCGCCCCTGTGGCTTTTCTCCTGGGCCCCAGAGACCACTAGGCCACGGCGGGGCAGCCAAGGAGCGCTCCGCTTTGCCCCAGGGGGGCAGTTACGTGGAACTCTACGGTACCACGACATCCTACAACACTACCTGCCCTTGTGGCTCCTCTTCAGGGTCCTCAGGGGACCACTGGGCATTGGGGCGAGACACTAGCGGCGGGCTAGGGGCGGAGGTGAAACTCTACGCTGCTACGATGCCCTGCTAGACACCTGCACCTGAGGCTTCCCCTGGGTTCCCTCTGGAACCCGGGGCATGGCGAGACACACGCAGCAGGGTTTGAGGACCCCTTGAGTACCACGTACAGGCCCTCCAGGAGGCTACGCAGCAGATGGTGATGTATTAATAATACGTACAGTGTATGACGGCAGGCGATTAAGGATGCCCCCGGGGTAACTGTAAGCAAGTCAGGGACCTCGGGGGGGGACAGGGAGGGTCGCCCCCCCGGCAATGCCAGGGCGTTTACCAGCCTGGGGAGACAAGCTCCCCGTATCTCCGACGCCACGGGCACTGCCCCGTTTACCTTCAGTACCAGGAGATATGCCCAACCTGGCACCCTTCAGGTAGGCGTGCCGGGGTTAGTTGTCATGCCACGTCAGCGACCGATTGGATAGAACCGTAGCGGGTTGGGTGGGGGCTGTTAAACAGGAGCATCACCCCCTGTTGAGCCCCCGCACTTCCCCGCAGAGTGCATCGGGGCTTAACATTCTGCATCAAACATTACCAACCCTTGTATTTTCCCGCTACCTATACATATAATAACTGATAACAGGACAACTCTCACCTCCTCTCACCGCAACATTTCCACGACAGGAACTACCACGTGTAAGTCTCGCGGCCTCTTGTAGCTTCCATATTTTCTTTTGTTCTTAAGACTCGAGGCAAGAAGAGTTGTAGCACGTTCTTGCCATCAGCTTTGCTTTGCAGGGACTCCAGAAATGCGAGGTTGGCCTTCACACCAGCATCCCCTGGAAGGAAGAGATCAGTAAGAGTCACATAAAACATGACATAAATAAAACATAATAAATAAACTACTTTTCCCTACAACTTGCAGCCCCTATTCTCTCCGTGGATTCTTTTACTACCACAATCTCAAGTAGTTTCGTTACATCAACACCATTCATTCTCACCACGTCCTCCACCAACACCATTCATTCTCACCACGTCCTCCACCAACACCATCCATTCTCACCACGCCCTCCACCAACACCATCCATTCTCACCACGCCCTCCACCAACACCATCCATTCTCACCACGTCCTCCACCAACACCATCCATTCTCACCACGCCCTCCACCAACACCATCCATTCTCACCACGTCCTCCACCAACACCATCCATTCTCACCACGCCCTCCACCAACACCATCCATTCTCACCACGCCCTCCACCAACACCATCCATTCTCACCACGCCCTCCACCAACACCATCCATTCTCACCACGTCCTCTCAACTGCTTCATTAATTTCACATTCCATTTCAGTCAGAACTACAAGCTAGCATCAGTGGCGTATAGCTAGGCATCAATGGGGGGCACCTGTGGGGGCACAGCTGTGTATGGGGGGCCCTTATTATTGGGGGGGCACTATGGCAAGCGGAGCTCAGAGGCATTCTGATGCCACATAGATGGGTATAAGGGCATATCGTCAGTCAACCCGTCAGGGTGGCTCGGTTGGTAGAGTCGTGAGCTTGCGTGTAGGGTCCCTGCATTCGGTCAGCAGTTCGAGTCCACCAAGTTCGTCCTGGCGTGGTGGCGCTTTGTATAGTCAATAACCTTGTAGTTGGTACTTGCAAAGTGTCTAGATAGGATCAAAGTATCTTATCTTATATCGTCAGTCACAGGTTCAAGCAGATTACGGCAGCCATGGCCAGTGAGGGGAGCACCTGGGGAGCTCCGGATTCTCATGGAGGGCCACGTGCCCCTCCGTAGCTACGCCACTGGTTATAGCTGATCTGACTTTATATCAGGTAGAAAGATAACGAGGCAACAGCCATTACTTTGCAGGGAGGACCAAACAACCTCAAATCACACGTAAGCTCTCACTCCCTCCCTCTCCTACTCACAGTAGCACCGCCAGGAAATTTTTACTGGCGTGCCCAAGGCTGGACACAGATCAAGTGTGGGGTGGCCATGGCATAGCCATTAAAAAAAATGATTGAATTTTCATTACACTTCTGACTCAAATCTCGGGTGGCCAATGTGATTTCAGGGCCCCTAAATCCGCCACTGCCCAATCATTCATCTCACTCTCTCTCTCCCACTTCCTCCCTTTCTCTCTCTACTGCCTTACGCTGCACAAATATGAAGAAAAGCAACAAAATAAAGTGTTTTGGCCAATAATCATCCCCTGCCTCCTCCCTGCTGCCTGCCCTGCACACACCCTGCCTCCTCCTTATTGTCTGCCCTGCACACACATACACCCTGCCTCCTCCCTGCTGCCTGCCCTGCACACACATACACCCTGCCTCCTCCTTGTTGCCTGCCCTGCACACACCCTGCCTCCTCCCAGCTGCCTGCCCTGCACACACACCCTGCTTCCTCCTCACTGGACACACGCCCTGCTTCCTCCTCCCTGCTTCCTCCTCCCAGCTGCCCTGCACACACACCCTTCCTGATCGCTGGCGCGCCCTCGACTGTCGCTCGGGACGGAATACTAAAGCAGGTCAACTCTGCTGAACAATGATTCGAAACACTAAACCATTGCCTTACTTCCTTCCCACGCCCTTACCTGTTGACCTTTGACTAATAATTCTTGACCTGTAACGTTATCTAAGTCTTGAATGTTAGTAAATGTGAGTTAGTAATACTGTTGGTATAATTATGTAGTATTCTTTTTAAAGTATATTTTGATGACAGGGTTTGTTAGAGCTTCGAACTCGTTAACAGGGTCGCAGAGGATTGTGGGATAGGATATCATCAATTTTATCTTTTGCTCCGTAGTTTGTGGGTTGTTAAAGGACTGGATTGCTTTGTTAGCAGTGACGTAGCTCGGTGTCTATCAATGGGGGGCACTAGGCAAGCGAGGCCACTCTGATGCCACGTCATAGAAGGGTATATTCTAAGATGAGATCAGTGGTGGGTGTAGAGTTTAGCACAAGGGTGATATTAGTCAACGCTTATAAGGGTTGACTAGAGACAAGTTAAGTGAATAAGCTTCCTGTTATCTCTTTCCTACGTGACATAAGATTACAGAAAAGCTAAGATACTTTGATCCTATCTAGACACTTTGCAAGTACCAACTACAAGGTTATTGACTATACAAGCGCTACCACGCCAGGACGAACTGGTGGGCTCGAACCGCTGACCGAATGAGGGACGCTACAAGCGCGAGCCACCTGAGCACCATGACGAGCATATCACATGACGGGTGTACGAATGCCATAGACGAGGAATTATAACATTACATGAAACAAGTAAGCTACAAAGCTGCAGATCCTTTATTACACGAACTATAAGACTACAGAAACATAGAATTACACAGAAGCTACAATGAGCTCCTAACTACACGTTATGAGTTCTTATACTTAACACCCTACGAGCCACGTTTCATACCCATCCTGATTTATCCAGCTACCTTAATAGGACTCTAGACCCCAGCTACACACCTGTACTACGAGGTGATCAGACATACGGGCTTATCACTTTTGATTAGCCAGATTAGTTATATACCCGAACATATACTTGAAATACAACCCATGGAAACTACTGCCTGAACAGCTATCACATGACTACTCCTGAACATGCTGAAATCCACGCCTCTGAAATCACATTGCCTGACACTCTACCTAGATTCCTGAAACACTGCTCTGCCCTGAAACACACTGCCCTGAAACACACTGCCCTATACGTAATACTCCTAACCCAAACATTGCCCTGAAACACACTGCCCTGAATACGTATCCCTAGAAAATCAACAACTTACGGAATTATAGTTTTTTTTTAACGAGGCGAGAAATCCTGACCCCTTGCTGCTTACTGACTGATATTTGATGCCAGGAGAAGGGAATACTACGCTACTTCTAAATTTCAGTTGTATTTTATCATAGTTAACCATATTATCAGGTAAACAGAGGCATCATTTTAAGCATGGACCTTAAGATAGAGTGGAATTTTCGCCTCGTTAAAAAAATACTCTAGATATATCTGTGATTGGAGAAACTAAAGGCATATAATATTTACCCGTGGAGGAACGGAGGAGCGGGGAGGTGTTGCCAGGAGGCCGTCTCAAGGACAATTACAGCAGCACTCCATGTCGCCGGCCGTCCAAACCACCGAGCGAACCACCGAGTCCTGCTTCACAGCAAACGAGTGTCATTATATACTTCATCTTCGTTATAGATTTATTTATTATCCCATATTATTTATTTATTTATTTATTATTATTATCTAGTTATTTATTATAGGTTATTTGACTATCCCCTTGAGACCCAGAACGTAATTTCCAGTTATTTGACTACCATTAGACGATTTTAATGAATATAACCAATATTTTATAGATATGACCTGTTTAGTAAATATCCTTGTCCACTCTCGCTAATTTGGTATATTCAGTTAATTTTCGTCATTTTATGGATCGACAATAGACGATTTTAAGTAGAATAGGAAAGTTCTGGGTGTGAAAGGGTGAAGTTTCATATTTAGAAGTTTTATGAGATATGTTTGGAAATATGTAAGGCATAGAAAGACGTGTAAAGTATGGAGTATGGAAAGTATGAAGATGGAAAAGTATGCATACGTCTTATAAGGTATTCATAGATATGCTTCAATCCCCTAACAATGTTTAACTGTGAAGCTTATCGTTAATAATTTCAACTACTTGTTTCAGGGTCGTACACTCTTAGAAAAGAAGGGTAGGAAAAGGGTAGAAAAAGGGTGTTTGTAGTGATGAAATACTGCTACCCTTTTTCTACTTTTACAAATATACCCTTTTGCAACCCTAAATATACCCTTTTCGAACCCCAAATATACCCTTTCTCAACCCTCTCGTCTAAAAAGGGTAGATAAAGGGTAGATGAAGGGTATAATCGGCAGCATCTACCCTCCAGCCTGGACATAGGGTATAAAAAGGGTAGTGATGGTGCGATGTAACAATTCTACCCTTAATATACCCCTTATTTCTGAGAGTGTATCAGCCAACCATAAAGTGTGAAAGATAAGCGAACACAGGAATAAGGGAGCTTTAAAAGGAGGCTGGATAATTTCATGGATGGGGATGAAAGGTGGATGTAGGTTGTGTTAAGTAACAGGAACTACCACGTGTAGGTCTCGCAGCCTCTTGTAGCTTCCTTATATTCCTATGTTCTTAATAGTCATAAAAAAGCAACACGAAACATTAGAATGAACTTATTAACGGCGTGCCTTAATGGTCTTGAAATAAACATACCATCTTTACTAACCACAAGACGAGAAGGCGACGCAAGCTTCATTCTTCGCGGGTACTCTCCACAGAGGGAACTATCAATGACACACTCGGGAGGTGGAATAATCAAAAGGGTAATTCGGGTAAAATAAAAAAATACTTATGTGATTCAGTCGCCGCTCTACTTCCCTTTACTTTCCATCATCAGAACATAAAATAAGGAAGCTACAAGAGGCCGCGAGACTTACGTGGTAGTTCCAGTAAAATCATTATCAAGTCTCATTCAGATATATAAAGAAACAATTTAATCACATGAGCCATTGTCTATTTAAAGAGTAATACAGTACGATTAATTCAATATTTAGGGAGTGAATAGTGATGCTTCAGACATCCTTGCATGCTTGTCAGGCCGCCATGACGCTAAGGATGCTAAATAGTTCTATAGAGTAATTATAATAACTAGTTCAGTACTACCGTGTATCCATGTGCTTGCGTATGTATGTATAAACCTTTCATTACCGCTCTTTCGCCCAACACTTCCCATGCTGGGTCCTGATGCGTATCCTCTTCTTCGTTTTCGAGCATTTACCTTCCTGATATCTTTTTTTTTTGCTGGAGAACGTGACCACTCAATGATAATTACTCTCTCTCTCTCTCTCTCTCTCTCTCTCTCTCTCTCTCTCTCTCTCTCTCTCTCTCTCTCTCTCTCTCTCTGTCTGTCGCTCTCTCTCTGTCTGTCTCGTCTGTCTGTCTGTCTGTCTCTCTCTCTCTCTGCCTCTCTCTCTCTCTCTCTCTCTCTCTCCTCCTCTCTCTCTCTCTCTCTCTCTCTCTCTCTTCTCTCTCTCTCTCTCTTCTCTTCTGTCTTCGTCTCTCTCTCTCTCTCTCTCTGTCTGTCTCTCTTCTGTCTGTCTGTCTCTCTCTCTCTCTGTCTGTCTCTCTTCTTCTCTCTGTCTCTCTCTCTCTCTCTCTCTCTCTCTCCTCTCTCCCTCTCTCTCTTCTCTCCTCTCTCGTTCCGTCTCTGTCTGTCTGTCTCTCTGTCTGTCTGTCTCTGTCTCTATCTGTCTGTCTCTCTCTACGTGAAAATAGGGAAAGTTGTCATCATCAGGTCGCCATAACACGCTGCGAGTCCTCAAGTTTGGTGTCATCTGGCGCAAAACATTCAGGCGATGGGCCTTTTTTTCCTCGTCTCTCCCAGTGTTCTCGCAGCTGTCCGGGTTTTATCGCTCCCTCGACCAACTTCTGGCGCTCTTGTTTCTCCTCTTGACTCCTCCGGTGTTGGCTGACGCTGAGAATGCCTCCACATATTTATTTTTAGTAATGAAGTAAGGTTTAGTAAGGTTTTTCTTTTAATAAGGTAGTGTTTCCTCTTAACCCGAGTGGATGGTTGAATTAGAAACCTCTCTCAAAGGCTGTCCATAGTCAAATACGAATACTGGGATGAAGTATTGGTTGGCTCTTGAATTAAAACGTCTGCTTGCGAGGATTCCAATCACTACTTATTATTTCAGTTATCAAAGTATGTGAAAAAAACCCATTATGATAATAGTAATACTAATGATGCTAAAATCTATGAATAGTATTGATAATAATAAAAAACATAATACTAGAGAGAGAGAGAGAGAGAGAGAGAGAGAGAGAGAGAGAGAGAGAGAGAGAGAGAGAGAGAGAGAGAGAGAGAGAGAGAGAGAGAGAGAGAGAGAGAGAGAGAGAGAGAGAGAAGATGGTATTTCGTGATGGTTAACAACTAAAAGAGCGAGATGTCGTATATTCAAAAGTACTGTTGACAAGAATAAGGACTTAGGGAATGTTTCTAGCTCTTTTCTCTAATGATCAGATGCTAACAGTAATAAAAAATTGATATGCCTTTTGTCCCGATCTCTCTCTCTCTCTCTCTCTCTCTCTCTCTCTCTCTCTCTCTCTCTCTCTCTCTCTCTCTCTCTCTCTCACCTCTTCTCTCTCCTTGCCTCTCCTCCCCTTTATTCTCTCTATCTTTCTCCATTCTTTTTCTTCTTCTCTCCCGCGTGACATTAAAGCTTCATGATAGGTACCTTTTTTTTCCTCTCCAGTTGATAAATAGTCAAACTTTATGATGGGTGTGTGCATAGTGAGCTGTCTTCCCTGCAACCTGTATCGAGATGTTCACGAAGTTGTTTAGTGCATTTGTCTCCTTACCAACACTTCACTAATCGTAATCTTTCGTGACCCATACATAAACAAAGCCTATAGTCAATTTTTTTTAACGAGGCAAAAATTCCATTCTATCTTAAGCTCTCATGATTAAAATTATCCCTGTGTTTGCCTGATAATAGGGTTAACTATGATAAAATACAACTGAAATTAAGAAGACGCGTAGTATTTCCTTCTCCTGACATCAAATATCAGTCAGTAAGCAGCAAGGGGTCAGGATTTTTCACCTAGTTAAAAAAAAATAGACAGATCAATTGGCTTTTAATGATGGTCAGTTGGATAGTCGGAAAGATGGTAAGTTAATCTTGATCTAAGCTGCCACGTCCGCGAACACTCCTCTGAGACCCCACGCTGGCTTCTACTGTACTTCCCTTGTTACGTGGCACCACAGTTCATACTCTAGGCTACTCGGCATTCCCATCTCCCAGGCTATCTTATTACGTACCATTGTTGCATTCCAGTATAGTACATGCGTTTTCTTCTTAGTTTGGAATGGACTCAGTCGTCACGTAGTCAGTGCGGAGTTATTAGGGAGCTTTAAAAGGAGGCTAGGTAATTTCATGGATGGGGATGAAAGGTGGATCTAGGTAGTGTTAAGTAACGAACTACCACGTGTAGGTCTCGCGGCCTCTTGTAGTTTCCTTATTTTCTTATGTTCTTATTTATAAATGTACTGATATCGTGACTGTTGCTTTGATCTGGTTTACGTCTTGCACTGCTGTCTCTGTCATTACGGTCTGCGTGTGTGTGTGTGCGTGTGTGTGTGGCCCCGCAGAGCAAGGAAGCAATAGTGTGTCTCCTCCATAATACTTCCATGGTCTCCTCCCTTCAAGTGGTGGAAACCTTGCGTATCTGTGTAGCATTATTTGAAGTGCAACTTCTCTGTCGCAAAGATTTCCATCACTTGTTTTTTCCTGTGATTAATTTACTCGGTTTCTTGTATAAAATATTTCATCTCTTCTTTGTTATGACATTAAATTTTGTCAATCGCAATAGTCATCAAAGCGCACACTTGCCAACACACGCACACACACAGACACAGACACACACAGACACAGACACACACAGACACAGACACAGACACACACACACACACACACACACACACACACACACACACACACACACACACACACACACGTGCTCAGCCTCACCCACCATGATGTTCCCCGGCATGCACGCGGCAAGTCACCCTGAGTTGCGGTAAAGCCTTGAATAATGTCTCACTCGATGAGAAACAATGGCAGGAGGCAAGGAGGAGGCAGGAAGGGCAGGGGGTGTGGCGGGACTTCTCACGCCGGTGCCGCCAAAGGATATTCATGAGGGTGCTGCGGGGTGGTGGCGGTGGTCGTGTGAAGGATGCACGGGTTATGGTCTTGTAAGAATCCCCTACAAACACCCCTACACATGCCTCCCCTCACAGCCCCTCCCCTAGCTGCCGTCTTGGCCTCCTCGCCTTGCACTCCCTCCCTTTGGGGTTTTTGCACAGCCGCCGCCGCTGCCGTGAAAACTTTCCCACCGCCTCGGCCTGGGAGGGTTTGAGGCGGGCACCTCGGGGGGGCCTTGCGCGGTTGCAAATTTATGCAAATTAACTCAACTGCTCGAATTTCCTTAACCTCTTTAGTAGTTTTATCCAACTCTTGGTAAAGGAGTGAGTAAAGTTTGTGGATTCCAGATTGGAGGAATGAGTGGCACTGCCGGGGATGCATGCCAGGGAATCAGCGCGGGGCGAGGCGAAGGGGACGCGGAACAGGTGGCGCGGCGTTCCCATGGATCCTCCCCGCCGCCGTGCCAACTTGGTCACATTCCCAAGGCGGGCAAAGTGTAGGCCCGGAACAATAGGCAGGCCGAGGCAGCAGGGGAGTTTTTGCAATAGTTGATGCAACATAGTGTGGCTTCCCTGGGCGGTACAGCGAGAGGCGTGTGGTGTAGGGGCCTCAGTGTGCCTCTCAGACGTGATCCAGTGACAGTCTTCCCAGGAGCACCGCAGCCTCCCTCCCCCAGGTACGCCGGCGGTAGTACCCACAGAGGCACTTATCACATACCCAGCAGCATCCATATAGCATCGTCCACAGTGTTCAGTTGACGTAAGACTTTCTTTAACCAGTCTCTTAGTCTCTTAGCAAGGTGGGACGAGTTCATTCATTGTCTTATGATTTATCTGATTGTGAAATCGTCTGTTGTTAGCCATAAAATTACGAAAAGTAACTAAATATACCAAATTACCTAGTGGTCAAGGATTTAGTACTCAACAGGTCATATCTATAAAACATTCCTTATATTCACTAAAAATCGTCTAATGGTGGCTAAATTACAATGAAAGTAACGTTCTGGGCCTCAAGGGGTTAACCAAGTCGAACTAGTGCAGCGAAATCGTTAAGTTGAGGACAGAGGTTTAATGTCCTGTCTCTTTATACAAGGCGGCAAGACGAGTTCAGTGCTTGTGTTGTAAAGAGTCAGTGCCGGGAAGGAGGAGAATATCTTAATTTCTATTGACATATCATTGAAATAGAAAGAAAAAAACTGGTTCTTACTTCTACACGATTTTTCTCACAGTATTTTTTATGTATTATATTTTTTTTATTCTATATTTTTTTTAACTATCATGTTTGTTTTTTTCACAGTAATGCTCAAAATCGATGCCAATTACAAAAATGGAAAAAAAGTGACAGCTTGACGTATTAAAATTACTCTTCTCTTTCATCCTGCCATGGACATTCCTATACTTTTCTCATCCCCTTCCTTCCTTCCTTCCTTCCTTCCTTCCTTCCTTCCTTCCTTCCTTCCTTCGCTCCTTCCTTCCTTCCTTCCTTCCTTCCTTCCTTCCTTCCTTCCTTCCTTCCTTCCTTCCTTCATCCTTCACTCCTTCCTTCCTTCCCTAACCACGAACGAGCATAACTATAACCCAACTATAACCCAACTATAACCCAACTATAACCCAACTATAACCTTCATCCACACTTTAACAACAGAAGATGGGGAAAATTTTCTTTATGAATTCCCATTGAAACAACAGAATCGTTCAAGTGTTATAGCGTTTGGATTAGTGGGGAGCATGATATCTATAGGTGGTTAAGGAGTGAGAGAGGGGAGGGGGAGGGGGGATAGGAGGGAGAAAGAGGGGGGAAGGGAAGGGGAGTGGGATAGACGTGTGAGATCGGCTGAAGATGACAACTGATGAAGAAGGTTTATAAATGATATGGAAATCTTTGGTATAGTAATGGAAGAGAGAGAGAGAGAGAGAGAGAGAGAGAGAGAGAGAGAGAGAGAGAGAGAGAGAGAGAGAGAGAGAGAGAGAGAGAGAGAGAGAGAGGAGAGAAGAGAGAGAGAGAGAGAGAGAGAGAGAGAGAGAGAGAGAGAGAGGAGAGAGAGAGAGAGAGAGAGAGAGAAGAGAGTGTAACTAACTTAAGATACAAAGAAAAGGACAGTTAAACATAAAAACAAATCAGGATAGTAAAACAGGAGGAGGAGGAGGAGGAGGAGGAGGAGGAGGAGGAGGAGGAGGAGGAGGAGGAGGAGGAGGAGGAGGAGGAAGAGAAAGAGGAGGAGAAGAAGAATAGGAGGAGGAAGAATACATAGAATACACAAGAAGAACAAATACCCCGAAACTTTTCTATCTACAACAAGAGTGTGTGATGATTTATAGCTACGGGCAGTCTTCGTGTTAAAGTAAAGGGTAGTACAGTGGAAGCTCTCTCCTCACCCGCCTGTCTGTCCCTCCGGCCGAAGACTCACCGAGGAGCCGAGGAGAGCACATCGTAATCTTCTGTAAAAAAAAAAAAAATAGGGGTAATTATGGATATTAATGGTAATTATTTGTAGTGAACGTAAAATATGAAGGAAAATGATGGACTGCATTCTTTTATTTTTTTACCGAGGCGAAAAATCCTGCTCCCTTGCTGCTTCTTGACTGATATTTGATGCCAGGAGAAGGGAATGCTACGCTTCTTCTAAATGTCAGCTGTATTTGATCATAGTTAACCCTATTATCAGATAAACATAGGCATCATTTTAAGCATGAGACCTTAAGATACAATGGAGTTTTCGCCTCGTTAAAAAAAATAGACTATACTGGTGATAGGTGATACATTTAGAGGAGGAAGAAGAGGAGGAGGAGTGGTGAAAGAATGAAGACCTACTGAAAAAAATGTAAAAAAAAAAAATGAGTGATTTTTTAGAAGGTAGGAACAGTGGAAATCGAAAAAAAGTTGATATGAAATGAAAAACTGAAAAGATGAGAATAGAAAAGGCGGAGGAGGCGGAGGAGGAGGAGGAGGAGGAGGAGGAGGAGGAGGAGGAGGAGGAGGAGAGGAGGAGGAGGAGGAGAGAGAAAGAGAAAGAGAAAGAGAAGGAGAAAGAGAAAGGAGTAGTAAGAGGAGGAGG
>JACEEZ010005175.1:237500-240000 GCA_016584305.1 Chionoecetes opilio | reverse complement strand
CCAGTAAATAGAGTAGCTACACTATAGAAAAAAAATAAGAGTGCTTTTTCTAATCCTATTCTTCTATGTTCGAAAAGGCGCATTGACAATTAACGAAACGATGGAAACGATAAAAAAAAGTATTATATTTTGACTTCCATAGAAAATAAAATAAGAAGAAATATATATAATAAAAACAGTTTGAAAAAAAACCAAGAGAAATACTTGGCTTCTTTTGTGTTACGTGAAGGAGTTACTATTTCTTAAGGCTTGTGTCCCCACCTTCCTTCTCCTTTACGGGTCCCTTACTTATAGATATTCTAAAGCTTCCCACATTCACACTATAGTCGCACCGGCTTAACCCCTTCATACCCAGATCTTTCCTTTGCTATAAAGAAATGAATGTTGTCGAGCCATAAAATTACAAAAAGTAACTGAATATACCAAACTAGTTAGTAGAAAGGATACTAAACAGGTCATAGCTATAAAATATTGCTTTTATTCACTAAAAATCTTCTAATGGTACCCAAATTACAATGGAAATTACGTTCTGAGCCTCAAGGGGTAAACTGGCACTTTGGGTGGAGTCGCCTGAGGTCTCCAGCTGTTTACATATTTACGTTAGAATTGCATCAATACGTGTAGCCTATATCTCTTTTGTGATGCTTTTACAAATATCACAAAAGTCAAGCTCAATTTTCCTCAAAACAACCAGGGAGACGGTCGCACGTGGGATGGATGTAAACTGTTGGTAAATCTAGTCTCGAAGCAATTTATCACTACGACTGAGCAATATTTTCGTCATAGGCCACTAGAAACTGATACATTTGTGGATTCCTATGATTTCAAGGATATAAACTGTTGGTGAATCCAGTCTCGAAGCAACTTATCATTACCACTGAGCAATATTTTTATCATAGGCCACTATAAACGGATACATTACATAAGAACATAAGAAAATAAGGAAGCTACAAGGGGCCGTGAGACCTACACGAGGTAGTTCTTGTTACTTAACTCTACCTACATCCACCTCTCTTCCCTATCCATGCATTAATCCAGACTCCTTTTAAAGACCCCTATTTGACATTTGTGGATGATCATGATTCCTGTGTTTTGGAAGGCTATCAGGAGGCATCTGGAGGCTGTTATGGGGCTGATGTATCTCTCGCCCATGATAAAACAATTTACCCTTCACTAATGGTGTGTCTAGGAGGAGGCGTGGCTGTTTTGGGCAATGGGTAGTGTGGTAATAATGGGTTTTAAACTGATGCTATTGGGGTATGGTTACCTAGCCGGCCATTACAGTCCAGGTTTAGAGTAGAGGTGTTGGTGTTGGTGTTAGTGTTAGTGTTAGGGCATCAGGTTAGAGGGTGATAGTAATTGGTTTTCTTTGCTTCTTGATCTTATCGTGAATTTATTGGAAGTGTTTTTTCTGATAGTGTTTTGTTCTTGGTTCTTTGATTATATCTTAACCCTTCACGCCCAGATCTTTCCTTTGTTATATAGTCTGTTGTTAGCCATGAAATTACGAAAAGTAACTGAATGTACCACATTAGTTAGTCGACAAGGATACCATACAGGCTATATCTATAAAATATTGCTTATATTTATTAAATCGTCTAATGGTATACCCTAATTACAATGGAAATTACGCTCTGGGACTCAAGGGGTTATTAAAGACGCTGATTATCTTGTTTTTCTTACACCGATATCATCATTTCTGCTTTTTCGAATTAATAAAAATGCATTTATGATATTTAAGTTATAGATCAGTGAAGTAAATCCAGAAAGTCACGCTAAGTATCCTTAAACGAATAGAAAGAATGGAAACTTATAAGTCATTGCAGAGTTTTAGATTTAATTCCCGAGCTGAACATTTCCTTTAATAATACTAATACTAATAATATACTACTAATAATAAATAACAATAATAATAATAATAATAATCTTATTCTCACCCGAAGGCATACAGGAAAAACAACAACAACAACAACAACAACAACAACAACAACAACAACAACAACAACAACAACAACAACAACAACAACAACAACAACAAACAACAACATAATACACAGACATGAGGAAAAAACTTAAGTACTAAAGCAAATAAAATATAAGACGTACATTATAGTTGTGACCAGCTAATAAATACGTCTGTCTCCTAACATCCCCAGTCTCTACATAAGTACAATTCTTAATAACTTCAATCCTATGTCCATTATGTCCATATATATCCCCCTATAGTTAACTCCTAAGTAACTGCAATACTTATATGATTCACGTCTTTTGTTTATCTATGCTTCTTTTTTCCTAAGTAACTCAAGTCCTTATATGATTCACGTCTTCTGTTTATCTAAGCTTCTTTTTTCCTAAGTAACTCAAGTCCTTATATGATTCACGTCTTCTGTTTATCTAAGCTTCTTTTTTCCTAAGTAACTCAAGTCCTTATATGATTCACGTCTTCTGTTTATCTAAGCTTCTTTTTTCCTAAGTAACTCAAGTCCTTATTTGATTCACG
>JACEEZ010005175.1:210000-232500 GCA_016584305.1 Chionoecetes opilio | reverse complement strand
TTTCTAGTGTCCAATGTTTTTTTTATTGTTTGGGTTCATTTTCTAGTGTCCCAATGTTTTTTTTATTGTTTGGGTTCATTTTCTAGTGTCCCAATGTTTTTTTTATTGTTTGGGTTCATTTTCTAGTGTCTCAATGTTTTTTTTACTGTTTGGGTTCATTTTCTAGTGTCCCAATGTTTTTTTTATTGTTTGGGTTCATTTTCTAGTGTCCAAATGTTTTTTTTACTGTTTGGGTTCATTTTCTAGTATATTAATGTCCTTTAATTGTTTTTTTCACAGTTTGGGTTAATTTTCTAGTGTCCCAATGGTTTTTTCTGCTGTTTGGGTTCATTTTCTAGTGTCCTCAATGGTTTTTTTTTTACTGTTTGGGTTCATTTTCTAGTGTTCCAAGGTTTTTTATATTGTTTGGGTTCATTTTCTAGTGTCTCAATGTTTTTTTTTATGTTTGGGTTCATTTTCTAGCGTCCAATGTTTTTTTTTTACTGTTTGGGTTCATTTTCTAGTGTCCCAAGGTTTTTTTTATTGTTTGGTTTCATTTCCTAGTGTCCCAATGTTTTTTATATTGTTTGGGTTCATTTTCTAGTGTCCCAATGTTTTTTTTTACTGTTTGGGTTCATTTTCTAGTGTCCCAATGTTTTTTATATTGTTTGGGTTCATTTTCTAGTGTCCCAATGTTTTTTTTTTTATACTGTTTGGGTTCATTTTCTAGTGTCCCAATTGTTTTTTTATATTGTTTGGGTTCATTTTCTAGTGTCCCAATGTTTTTTTTACTGTTTGGGTTCATTTTCTAGTGTCCCAATGTTTTTTTTATTGTTTGGGTTCATTTTCTAGTGTCCCAATGTTTTTTTTTATGTTTGGGTTCATTTTCTAGTGTTCCAATGTTTTTTTTATTGTGTTTGGGTTCATTTTCTAGTGTCCAATGTTTTTTTTATTGTTTGGGTTCACTTTCTAGTGTCCCAATGTTTTTTTTTTATTGTTTGGGTTCATTTTCTAGTGTCCCAATGGTTTTTTTTGCTGTTTGGGTTCATTTTCTAGTGTCCCAATGTTTTTTTTACTGTTTGGGTTCATTTTCTAGTGTCCCAATGTTTTTTTTTACTGTTTGGGTTCATTTTCTAGTGTCCCAATGTTTTTTATATTGTTTGGGTTCATTTTCTAGTGTCCCAATGTTTTTTTTTACTGTTTGGGTTCATTTTCTAGTGTCCCAATGTTTTGTTTACTGTTTGGGTTCATTTTCTAGTGTCCCAATGTTTTTTTTGCTGTTTGGGTTCATTTTCTAGTGTCCGAATGGTTTTTTTTGCTGTTTGGGTTCATTTTCTAGTGTCCCAATGTTTGTTTTATATTGTTTGGGTTCATTTTCTAGTGTTCCAATGTTTTTATATGTTTGGGTTCATTTTCTAGTGTCCAATTTGTTGTTTTTTACTGTTTGGGTCATTTTCTAGTGTCCAATTTTCTTTTATGTTTGGGTTCATTTTCTAGTGTCTCAATGTTTTTTTTTTACTGTTTGGGTTCATTTTCTAGTGTCTCAATGTTTTTTTATGTTTGGGTTCATTTTCTGTGTCTCAATGTTTTTTTATTGTTTGGGTTCATTTTCTAGTGTCTCAAGTTTTTTTTAAGTTTGGGTTCATTTTCTAGTGTTCAATGTTTTTTTTTTTTACTGTTTGGGTTCATTTTCTAGTGTCCCAATGTTTTTTTTTACTGTTTGGGTTCATTTTCTAGTGTCCAATGTTTTTTTTTTACTGTTTGGGTTCATTTTCTAGTAGTTCCAATGTTTTTTTTTATTGTTTGGGTTCATTTTCTAGTGTCCCAATGTTTTTTTTTTTACTGTTTGGGTTCATTTTCTAGTGTCCGAATGTCTTTTTTATTGTTTGGGTTCATTTTCTAGTGTTCCAATGGTTTTTTTTATTGTTTGGGTTCATTTTCTAGTGTCCCAATGTTTTTTTTTTTACTGTTTGGGTTCATTTTCTAGTGTCTCAATGTTTTTTTTTTATATGTTTGGGTTCATTTTCTAGTGTCCAATGTTTTTTTTTATTGTTTGGGTTCATTTTCTAGTGTCCCAATGGTTTTTTATGTTTTGGGTTCATTTTCTAGTATAATATGTCTATTTTTTGGTTTTCTCACGATTTGGGTCCATTTTCTAGTGTTCCAATGTTTTTTTTACTGTTTGGGTTCATTTTCTAGTGTCCCAATGTTTTTTTATGGTTTGGGTTCATTTTCTAGTATAATAATGTCTTTTTTTTTGGGTTTTTTCACAGTTTGGGTTCATTTTCTAGTGTTCCAATGGTGTTTTTACTGTTTGGGTTCATTTTCTAGTGTCCCAATGTCTTTTTTATTGTTTGGGTTCATTTTCTAGTGTCCCAATGTTTTTTTTTGTTTGGTTTTCTAGTGTCCCAATGGTTTTTTTTTTGTTGGTCCATTCAGTGTCTCAATGTTTTTTTTTTATTGTTTGGGTTCATTTTCTAGTGTCCCAATGGTTTTTTTTGGTTTGGGTTCATTTTCTAGTATATAATGTCTTTTTTTGGGTTTTCACAGTTTGGGTTCATTTTCTAGTGTCAATGGTATTTTTACTGTTTGGGTTCATTTTCTAGTGTCCAATGTCTTTTATGTTTGGTTCATTTCTGTGTCCATGTTTTTTTTTCTGTTTGGGTTCATTTTCTAGTGTCCAATGTTTTTTTTATTGTTTGGGTTCATTTTCTAGTGTCCCAATGTTTTTTTTTGTTTGGGTTCATTTTCTAGTGTCCCAATGTTTTTTTTATGTTTGGGTTCATTTTCTAGTGTCCAATGTTTGTTTTTATTGTTGGTTCTTTCTAGTGTCTCAATGTTTGTTTTACTGTTGGGTCCATTTTCTAGTGTCCCAAGTTTGTTTTATTGTGTGGGTCCATTGTTCTAGTGTTCCAATGTTTTTTATTGTGTTGGGTTCATTCGTAGTGTCAGTTTTTATTGAGTTGTAGTCATTTTTAGTGTCCAATGTTTTTTTTATGTTTGGTTCATTTCTAGTGTCCCAATGTCTTTTTTATGTATTGGGTTCATTTTCTAGTGTCCAATTTTATTTATTATTGGGATATTTTCTAGTGTCCAATGGTTTTTTTGTGCTGTTTAGAGATATTTCTAGTGTCTCAATGTTTTTTATTATTGGTCATTCTAGTGTCCAAGGTTTTTTTTATTGTTTGGGTTCATTTTAGTAGTCCATGTGTTTTTTACTGTTTAGGGTTCATTTTCTAGTGTCCAATGTTTTTTTTACTGTTTGGGTCATTTTCTAGTGTTCCAATGTTTTTACTGTTGGGTTCATTTTCTAGTAGTCCCAGTTTTTTGGCTGTTTGGTCATTTTTAGTGTCATGTTTTTTGCTGTTTGGGGTTCATTTTCTATGTCCGAATTTTTATTTGTGTTTGTTCATTTCTATGTCCCAATGTTTGTTATATTGTATTAAAGGTAATGGATTAATAGGTTACGTTGCCTTATCGTACACGGTAATGGGAGAGGATTAAAACAATTATTTCGAGATAGTAGATAAATTACTAGGTCATATATGATTATGGAAAAAATAAAATGATAAGATCAGTTAATTGAGTATGCGTAAAATTAATATATTTGTAATAGATTATGATTCATATGTATAGTGAAATAGTATGAAGTTAAGTAGTGTATTAGTGTAGAGTAATATATTTAATTTATGTTATATAGTAGTTAGTGTAGTGAGTAGTGTTAGTTGTGTGTGTGTGTGTGTGTGGTTTATTCTTATATATTTAGTTTGTATAGTGTTTGTCATGGGTAATGCTTGGCTTATTTTACTATGTTACCCGTTCCTGTTTCTCGCTGTTAGTGTGGAGGTGTTAAAACATTCATTGCTTAGAAACCTACCTAAGCTAAACGATTACTCCGAAAAAATTAACTTAACTTGCAGTTAATTTGTCAGATGGCGTAAAATCTCTTTATTTCTGTTAATTAGAATTATGATCATTTAGTGAAATATTATGAAGGTTCAAGTTTGATATTAATGTACTGAGTCAAGCTGTCTGTTCATCTGTATGTTCCTCAGTCTGTTCTTGTGTCTGTCTGTTTCTGTTTCTGTGTGTGTGTGTGTGTGTGTGTGTGTGTGTGTGTGTGTGTGTGTGTGTGTGTGTGTGTGTGTGTGTGTGTGTGTGTGTGTGTGTGTGTGTGTGTGTGTGTGTGTGTGTGTGTGTGTGTGTGTGTGTGTGTGTGTGTGTGTGTGTGTGTGTGTGTGTGTGTGTGTGTGTGTGCGTGCGTGAAACCATTCTTCTTAGCTCTCCTTAACACTATTTCTCAACCCTTGTATAATGTCTACGCTATATTCCTCTCTAACATCTTTGGCATAAGAAAAAAAAAAGGTCGAACCTTAATCCTTAACAGCTACAAAAAAACCCCAAGGAGTGAACTAAACGCTTCTTAATGAGCTAAACGCTTCTTAGAATGAGATACTTTCAAAATACTTCGTCTAATAAAGAGTTTCTGTTCCGCACGAGAAAACTTTACTATACCCGAGTCAACCTATCCTTAAAAACCCTAACTTTTTTCACTCCTATACACAAAAATACAACAACAACAACAACAGGTAATTCTAAGCCTAACGAAGCGTAAAAATGACTTTCCGTGCACAGCGATTCGTAAAAAGGTGATCTGGGTGACTCTCATTCTTAACGCGACCTTGAGACTACACACAGAAGGCTTAACTCTGTGGTCTTTTGTACGACGTGAACAAACTGACCAAAAAAGTGGACAAAATGAATTACGCCGCGAAGAAAACCAAAGAGTTGAAGTCATGGACACCCTTGTTTTTACCGACCATCCTTTTTTAGATGATTCAAAGGAGTATGTTAATGTTGATATTTTAGAGTTAATATAGCGAAAATCTTGACCTACAGTATTTGCTATTAAAGAGGAATTTCCACCTTTCAGAAGTGCTATATATAACGTGTACACTTTAAGTTTAACCTTGATGAAAACTTGTATATTCGTGCTTTATGTTTGCCCTGAAGCCTCTTGGCGGGAACATTTTTTTTATTACTGCGAAAACCTGATCAGATCTTGCTCGGAGGTACACTGCATCTTATCATCATTATCTTATCATGATTGTGAACGGCTGGCACGGGGAACGGGGGATCAGAGAGAGAGAGAGAGAGAGAGAGAGAGAGAGAGAGAGAGAGAGAGAGAGAGAGAGAGAGAGAGAGAGAGAGAGAGAGAGAGAGAGAGAGAGAGAGAGAGAGACATATACTTTATCATACCCCAAAATAATGAAGTACTCTATCAAAAACCCATTTCCTTCATATCACAATCATTCTCAACCTCGTAAAGTAGCAGATATTTTCATCATCTCAATAAAAAATAACGACTATATAAGCGTCCATTATAACTATTGTCCAGCTGCTCAAATGTATATATATAATTATTTTAATCACCTACATCATTTTCAGTAACAGTAACTAATCTTCAAGTATTTCTGAAGACTCTTTATATTTTATTTTAGCCATTAAACTAAACCAGTATTTCTCGTTAACTCTACGAAGAGGAAAACCAGATCTCCTGACAGTCATAAATTCTTCAGGAGATTGTGTGTGGTATTTATATTTACTTATTCTGCCTTAGCTGAGAGGAAGTTTAAATTTGATAACTTTATCCCTCCCTTCCTGGCAGCCATCCCGGTCTTGCTTATTTTCTTCACGTCTCTCAATGTGAAAAGAAAATTGTTGCTTCGTCGTTTTGCAGTAATGGATTGCATGCAAGCTTGAAGAATCCTTATGGAAATGAGGAAACCTGTTTTTTTTAAAGAGAGAGAGAGAGAGAGAGAGAGAGAGAGAGAGAGAGAGAGAGAGAGAGAGAGAGAGAGAGAGAGAGAAGAGAGAGAGAGAGAGAGAGAGAGAGAGGAGAGAGAGAGAGAGAGAGAGAGAGAGAGAGAGAGAGAGAGAGAGAACATAAGAAAATAAGGAAGCTACAAGAAAAGAAAATAAGGAAGCTACAAGAAAGTAAGGAAGCTACCAAGATTGAGAGAGAGAGAGAGAGAGAGAGAGAGAGAGAGAGAGAGAGAGAGAGAGAGAGAGAGAGAGAGAGAGAGAGAGAGAGAGAGAGAGAGAGAGAGAGAGAGAGCCCACATATATCATTCCTGTCTTGTAGATAATTATTAGTGGTTAGTAACTCGTTTTTTCCCAGCGAGACATGCCGAATAAGGACATGATTTGTGGGTGTGATGGTTTATCTATCCTCTAATTTGGATTCATGAAATAGTTTTGACTTTGAAGGCGAGATGAAGGTGAACAAAACGAAGCTACAAGATCCGGTGTCATCAAGGAATTATTCAACAAGTTTATTAGTATGGAATTCGATCCTTAAAAGTTTGCGATTCGATCCTTAAAAGTTTACGATTCGATCCTCTTACCATTTTCTTATGCTTTTTTTATGTATAAGCTTTGGATACTGCTAAAGATCAAGTCATATGGGAATGGCAAAGGTTTATGTTACTTATGAAGCTACGTTCTAATGTTACTTTAACCCCTTTAGGTCCATAACGTAATTTCCATTGTAATTTGGGTAACATTAGACGATTTTTAGTGAATATAAGCAACATTTTATAGATATGACCTGTTTAGTATACTTGTCGACTAAATAATGTGGTATATTCATTACTTTTCGTAATTTTATGGCTGACAACATATGATTTTATATAGCAAAGGAAAGATCTGGGCGTGAAGGGGTTAATACTAAAGAGAGGTACTGGTTTTTACCTATAGCTAGTGTATATTATAGTGTATATTATAGTGTATAATGTACGTATTATATCTATTTAGTAGCCTTGGCTCCCGTTCTTTGCCCGGTCAACTACGCCACTATCACCACGGTCACTCCTATATACACAAACAAGTTTTCTCAATAACATAGATTTAAGTGTAAAAGTCGCTTAATGCTGAGATATAACTTACTCTGAGCCTAAGACCCGTGTGACATTGAAGCTAAACACCACGATAGTGCAGTCTATAAAACCATAGATGTATGTTTCTAACTATATAATGGAATACATATCTACGATCAACATAAGTGTGTATCTGATAGCCAAAAAACTAGCTGTTGGAATACTTATATTTGGAAAAGCGCACGCATCTCACAGGGATTTGTAGCATAATAGTCTTAAACTACAACCGGTACTACTACGATTAAATAGTGTATTAGTAGTTTTGTAATAGAACAGGTACTACTACGCTACTACTACTACGATAAAAAGAGTGTGTATAATCTGATAACGATGAAAATAGTTCCTACCCTTTCACTCTATAACCCTAAGCAGAACAGGGGAGAGAGAGAGAGAGAGAGAGAGAGAGAGAGAGAGAGAGAGAGAGAGGAGAGAGAGAGAGAGAGAGAAGAGAGAGAGAGAGAGAGAGGAGAAGAGAGAGAGAGAGAGAGGGAAAAGAGAGAGAGAGAGAGAGAGAGAGAAGAAGAGACGAGAGAGAGAGAGAAGAGATAGAGAGAATAAAGAGAGATAAGAGAGAGAGAGAGAGGAGAGAGAGAGGAGAGAGGAGAGAGAGAGAGAGAGAGAGAGAGAGAGAGAGAGAGAGAGAGAGAGAGAGAGAGAGAGAGAGAGAGAGAGAGAAGAGAGAGTATTCAGATTCAGATTCATACTTATTCACAATGAATTAACATTGTGAAAAAGAGATGTTTCGAGATAACAGTCTTATCTCAGGATACATAAAATAGCTGTGATAGTATAGTACATTAATACGATGGTCAATATTGTGTTTTAGTAAGCTTCACATTTTTGTTTTGTTTTGTTTTGTTCTCCTAAAGATTAATCATCTAATGACAGAATTCTGGATTGCATTAGTGTTGTGGGAGAGACTAATGAAGTGAATTGCAAGTTCAGCAAGGGTGGTGTGGGCACAGAACACTGTTGAGAGAGAGAGAGAGAGAGAGAGAGAGAGAGAGAGAGAGAGAGAGAGAGAGAGAGAGAGAGAGAGAGAGAGAGAGAGAGAGAGAGAGAGATGAGAGAGAGAGAGGAGAGAGGAAGAGAGAGAGAGAGAGAGAGAGAGGAGAGAGAGAAGAAATAAAGTCACCATGGTAGAAAAAGAGACAGAGATAGAGCAGAAATAAAAACTCACCAGGATAAAGAGAGAGAGGAGAGAGAGAGATGAGAGAGAGAGAGAGAGAGAGAGAGAGAGAGAGAGAGAGAGAGAGAGAGAGAGAGGAGAGAGAGAGAGGAGAGAGAGAGAAGGAGAGAGAGAGAGAGAGAGAGAGAGAGGAAGAGAGAGAGAGAGAGAAGAGGAGAGAGAGAGAGAGAAAGGGAGAGGAGAGAGAGAGGAGAGGAGAGAAGAGAGAGAGAGAGAAAGGACGAGGGGAGGAGAGAGAGAGAGAGAGAGAGAGAGAGAGAGAGGAAGAAGAGATGAAAAGCGTAGAGAGAGAGCTAGAGAAGAGAGTAGGAGGAGGGGAGATCAGAGAGAGAAGAGAGAGAGAAGAAGTCCTAAAAACCTCCTTGTATATAGACCCGAGTAGCTCCATAATAGCGTTCAATTATCTCATCAGCGAGGCCAAGCGAGGAACATCCAAAACCTGTAGAGAAGACAAGACGAAGACGTTACAATCCCTCCTATTACTACCTATACCTGCCACCGTCCATCCCGCTTGAACTACGATAGCTCTACGACAGACCTACGACAGACCTACGATTTCCCTACGATAGCCCTACGATAGCCCTACGATAGACTTACGATAGTCCTACAATAGACCTACGATAACCAACGATAGACCTACGATAGACCTACGATAGACCTACGATACACACCACAGGGCACGATAGACACTACAGGTGCTATAAACACTCACTCAACCCTCTGATCGCCTGATAAATTACTCGTCCTACTAATACACTATGGTTAATTTCCTCTCCTCGCTTCACTATAGGCTAATAAACCATCCATCGCCCTCTATAGATACCCTAGCGTGTCAGGGTTATAATCTATAGCCACTAACTACATCATAAAACCTAATAGAGTACCATCGCTATAACGCAAACGATGACCTTATCAATTATAACGAAAAGTCACTCAGGCACTCAAAACCAAACGAGAATATGTATTTTTTTTGCTTTTTTTTTATAGCTCCTACAATGTTACTGGGGGTGAGAGAGAGAGAGAGAGAGAGAGAGAGAGAGAGAGAGAGAGAGAGAGAGAGAGAGAGAGAGAGAGAGAGAGAGAGAGAGAGAGAGAGGAGAGAGAGAGAGAGAGAGAGAGAGAGAGAGGAGAGAGAGAGGAGAGAGTAGAGAGAGAGAGAGAGAGAGAGAGAGAGAGAGAGAGAGAGAGAAGGTATATATGAACAATGTGTAGCGAACTTTAGGTAGCAAGTTCTATTTTCTGGTTTCTTTATCAGTAGAAAGAGGATAGTCATGTAACCTCCGGGGTATTCAAGACGGGGGGGCAGGATGGCTTGCAGGAGGAGTTTCTTTATCAGTAGGAAGAGCATAGTCATATATCCTCCGGGGTATTCAAGACGGGGGGGCAGGATGGTTTGCAGGAGGAGTTTCTTTATCAGTAGGAAGAGCATAGTCATATAATCTCCGGGGTATTCAAGACGGGGGGGCAGGATGGCTTGCAGGAGGAGTCTCTTTATCAGTAGGAAGAGCAGTCATATAATCTCCGGGGGAGTAAACACGGGGGGGCAGGATGAGTCTCTTAACAGTCAAATACAATGTCATGGTTATGCATATTACGAGCCTTAATAGCGCGGTGAGGCGATACCGAGGTAATACCCGCCCGGGAGGTGTGTGAATTTACGAAGACGTTTCTCTTTATGTGCTTAGAGGGCGCTATTTATTTTTTTCCTCCTTCGCAGCGAGATAGTTTATGGAGTTTCTTTCTTTCCTTCACTCCCTCCTCTTCCTCCTCCTGTTCTCTTTATATATAGGTTCTCTTGTTATTCTATCTGGTTATTCTCTCTCTATATGTAGGTTCTCTTGTTATTCTATCTCGTTATTCTCTATATATGTAGATTCTCTTGTTATTCTATCTCGTTATTCCTCTATATATGTAGATTCTCTTGTTATTCTATCTCGTTATTCTCTATATATGTAGGTTCTCTTGTTATTCTATCTCGTTATTCTCTATATATGTAGGTTCTCTTGTTATTCTATCTCGTTATTCTCTATATATGTAGGTTCTCTTGTTATTCTATCTCGTTATTCTCTATATATGTAGGTTCTCTTGTTATTCTATCCGTTATTCTCTAATATGTAGGTTCTGTTATTCTATCTCGTATTTCATATATGTAGGTTCTCTGTTATTCTATCTCGTTATTCTCTCTATATGTAGGTTCTCTTGTTATTCTATCTCGTTATTCTCTATATATGTAGGTTCTCTTGTTATTCTATCTTGCTATTCTCTATATATGTAGGTTCTCTTGTTATTCTATCTCGTTATTCTCTATATATGTAATTCTCTTGTTATTCTATCTCGTTATTCTCTATATATGTAATTCTCTTGTTATTCTATCTCGTTATTCTCTATATATGTAGGTTCTCTTGTTATTCTATCTTGTTATTCTCTATATATGTAGGTTCTCTTGTTATTCTATCTTGTTATTCTCTATATATGTAGGTTCTCTGTTATTCTATCTCGTTATTCTCTATATAGTAATCTCTTGTATTCTATCTCGTTATTCTCTATATATGTAGGTTCTCTTGTTATTCTATCTTGTTATTCTCTCTATATATGTAGGTTCTCTTGTTATTCTATCTCGTTATTCTCTATATATGTAGGTTCTCTTGTTATTCTATCTTGCTATTCTCTATATATGTAGGTTCTCTTGTTATTCTATCTTGTTATTCTCTCTATATATGTAGGTTCTCTTGTTATTCTATCTTGCTATACTCTCTATATATGTAGGTTCTCTTGTTATTCTATCTTGCTATACTCTCTATATATGTAGGTTCTCTTGTTATTCTATCTTGTTATTCTCTCTATATATGTAGGTTCTCTTGTTATTCTATCTTGCTATTCTCTCTATATATGTAGGTTCTCTTGTCCTCCCTCTTGTTCTCTTTATATGTATTCCTACTTTGACGGCGCTATTTATTGTTTCCTCTTTAACAGCGAGATAGTTTTGAGCTTCTTTCGCCTCCTTTCCCTTTCCTTCCCTCCCCAAAAAAGGCTGCCTTGTTAATTTAATGCCTATTATTAAAAGTATTACTATTATTATTATTAGAAATATTAGACTATTTCTGACAATATTAAGACTATTTTGACTTATTTTGACCTATATTATTATCATGATTAGAAATATTATACTATTTCTGACACTATTAAGACTATTTGTACTATTACTACTATCATTAGCTACTCTTACTATCCCATTAGACCTTTTTTTTGAACTATTAGGAAACTATTACTATTCATAAACTATTTTTTGAGTAGTTATAATATTAGGGTGTGATGAAAACGATTTGACTATTATGTGATTCCTCCTCCCATTCCCAAAAAAGGCTGCCTTGTTAATTTAATGCATTTGAACGGCCGTAATTTCCTGTCTTTGTTAGCGTTCAATTCACTCCATGATAACAAAAGCGATCACGTCTCCTTGTCAACCTGCATGCACTAAACACTCCTCTTTATTAGCATCATAAAAATATCATAAAAAGAATCCTGGATGTCGCTCTGAACATCAAAATATCATAAAAAGATTCGTAAATATCCCTCTGTATATAATCAAAATATAAAACTGCTTCTGATCTCTATTTCTCCTTCGTCTGCATGCACTAAACACGCCTCTTTATTAGCCTCATAAAAATATCATAAAAAGATTCCTGCAAGTCGCTCTGAACACAAGTATGATATAATTTACTACTTTTCCCAGAACGTAATTTTTATTTTTATTTGGGTACCATTAGACGATTTTCATGAATATAATTTATATAAGCAATATTTAATAGATATGACCCGTTTAGTATTCTTGTCCACTAGTTAATTTGGTATATTCAGTTACTATTCGTGATTTTATGGCTAAAAACAGACGATTTTATATAGCAAAGGAAAGATCTGGGCGTGAAGGGGTTATGCCAACATCATCTCTTTTATTCCTTCGTTTAATGATTTTATTTTCCCTCAGGTGGACAGTAGGACGTCTTCTGTACCTAAAACGATACGTCACAGAAGAGGAGGAGGAGGAGGAGGAGGAGGAGGAACAGCAGTGGCAGGAGAACCACGCCTTAGGAACACCTGCCGAGGGAGGAGACGGGAGGAGGCGCCCCCAAGGGAAGGGAAGCAACAGGGGCGGAACACAGAAGAAGACCTGCGAGTTATCTGCCAACCATGACGACTATTAACCCCTTGAGGCCCAGAACGTAATTTCCATTGTAATTTGGGTACCAATAGACGATTTTTAGTGAATATAAGCAATGTTTTATAACTTATGACCTGTTTGTATCCTTGGCCACTAACTAGTTTTGTATATTAAGTGACTTTTATTAATCTTATGGCTCGACAACATACAATTTTTTATAGCAAAGAAAAGATCTGGGGGTGAAGGAGTTAAAGCTGAAATCAAGAATGGAAGCCAAGATGCATTATAAACATTATTACTGTAAGATTAATCGTCATTGTGCATGGTTTATATTCACTATGAGATACGATGATGTTAAAGAGAGAGAGAGAGAGAAAGAGGGAGAGAGAGGAAGTACAATGACTGATTACATAGAGCGTGAACGAGAAGGAGTAAAAATAATAGAACAACTTAAAAGCACGTAATAATATATAATAGCAAATAAAACAGACGAACTGAACATGCATAATACCCACCATAGATAAAACAAAAATAAAAATTGCAAAGGTAAAAAAAAAAAATTCTGATAAAAACATCCAAACTTAAATATTCATAATAATCGAATAAGGAAACATCAGGAAATTAAATTAGAAAAATATTGCATGAACTAAATTATTTCTTACGTGCATAATAATAGCAGGAAATACGTGTCAACTTTATATTTTCTATTAGTTATTATTATTAATTTATTGGTACTTACTAACCAAGTCTGATAGTTAATATGTATATAGTACGTGTATATATCATGTGCCTTTGAATGTTAATAGTACAGGAGCTTCCTACAGAGAGAGAGAGAGAGAGAGAGAGAGAGAGAGAGAGAAGACGAGAGAGAGAGAGGAGAGAGAGAAGAGAGAGAGAGAGGGAGAAGGAGGAGAGAGAGAGAGAGAGAGAGAGAGAGAGAAGAGAGAGAGAGAGAGAGAACAGGAATAATAAACAGGAACGGGTTATGTACACACACACACACACACACCACACACACACACACACACACACACACACACACACACACACACACACACACACACACACACACACACACACACACACACACACAAGAGCAAACAACGTAACATTATCTCACAAAACAAAAAAAAAGAGAACAAGAAGTTGAACGAACAAGAATCAGAAGAAAAAAAATATAGCAAGCAAACACAAAAAAACAAAAACAGGTTACAATCAAGCTACCAAAAAGGCAAGAAGGGCAAAGAAAAACCCAGATGCACCAATAAAACCCAGATGATGTACCAAAAAAACCCAGACGATGTACCAAAAAACCCCAGATGTACCAAAAAAACCCAGACGATGTACCAAAAAACCCCAGATGTACCAAAAAAAACCCAGATGTAGCAAAAAAAAACCAGATGTACCAAAAAAACTCCAGATGTACCAAAAAAACCCAGATGTACCAAAAAACCCCGGGATGATGTAAAAACCCCCCAATGTAAAAAAAAAACTAATTGGAAAAAAAAACCCAAACTTTTTAAAAAACCCCCCAGAGAAGAAAAAAAACCCCGGTTTAAAAATGTACCAAAAACCCCAGAATGAAAAAAAAAACCCCAGGGAAATTTGGAGGGGGGTTAAAAGAACTCCCAAAGAGAAAAAGGGGAGAAGGAAAAAAAAAAAAAAAAACGAAAGAGAGAGAAAGGTTTGGAAAAAGAATAAAATAAATGAAAAAAAAAGCAAAAAACCTTTTTGGAGAGATTTGGGGGGGTTGGGGAAAGGGGCATGAAAAGAGAGAGAGAGAGAGGGGAGAGAGAGAGAGAGAGAGAAGAGGGGAAAAGGAGGAAGAGAAGGAGAGAGGAGAGAGAGGAGAGAGAGAGAGGAGAGAGGGGAGAGAGGGAGAGGAGAGGGGAGAGAGAGAGAGAGAAACATAAAATAAAAAAGGGAGAGAGTTTTTTGTGTGGTGAAAGAGACTTTTCGAGAGAGAGAGAGAGAAGAGAGAGGGGAGAGAGGAGGGGAAAAATGAAGAGAGAGGAGAGGGGAGAGAGGGAAAAGGAGAAAAGGAGAGAGGAGAGAGAGAGAAGAGAGGAGAGAGGGGGGAAAAAAAACAAAAAAATTTTTTAAATAAAAAAAACAAAGGGGAAAAAAAGAGAAAAAAATTTTAACAAAATAAGAAAAAAGATTTTGGGGGGGTTTTAAAGCCCCAAGGAGAAGGGGGTTTTTTTGGCGGAGGAAAAAAAGGAAAAAAGAGGAAAGGGAAAAAAAGGAGAAGGGGGAGGGATAAAAAAACAAAAATTTTCAAGGGAAACAAAGAAGGGAAAGGGATTAAAAAATTAGGAAAAGAGAAAGAAAAAGGGGAAAAAATAAAATAAAAAAATTTTTGGGGTTGGTTAAAAAACATAAAAAAAAGGGGAAAGAGAAAAAGGAGGAAAATTTGAGAAAAGGATGAAAAGAGGAGAAAGGAGGCAAAAAGAGCCAAAAAAGAGGAAAAGATGAAAAATGAGAAAAGAGAAAAGAGAAAATTTGAGAAAAGAGGAAAAGGGGGGAAAAAGAGGAAAAATTATAAAAAATATTCCCAAAATTTATTTTTAAAATTATAAAATTTATGAAATTTATTCTAAAAAATTAAAAATTTTTGGTTTTTGTATTTGTAAAAATTGTGAAATGTTGAAAAAAAAAGTAAATAATTATTAAAATTATTTTTTTTCAAAATTTTTTTGGAAAAAAATTTGTGAAAAGTTTTTGGATTTTTAAAAAAAAAAAAAATTGCGAATTTAACAAAAAAAAAATTAATTTTTAAAAAATTAGGGGTTAAAATTGAGCCAAAAATTTTTTAAAATTTTTAAAAAAAATTTTTTAAAATTAATTTAAAATTAAAGTCAAAATTTTATAAAATTAAAAATAAAATTAATTTAATTTTAAAAGGGATAAAAAGGAGAAAAGGAGGGGAAAAAATATACAAATAGGGAAAAAAAATTAAAAAAACCAATGTTAAGTAAATGATGTATAATAAAAAAAAATGTTAAAAAAGGTTCAAAAAAAAATTTTGAAGAAATAAAAAAGGCAAATCTTTTTAAAAAAAAATTTGGAAATTTTTAAAAAAATTGGTTTTTGGGCCCATTTTTTTTTTAAAAAAAATCCCTGATACTAATTTACCCCTGAAAATATAAGGAAGGCTGGAATATTTAATGGACTCCCTTGGTTCAAAAAAAGGAGGGTGCCCTGTGTGGTTTGGGTCTTCTCTCTTTTCTTCTTTTCTCTATTTCTTTTCTCCTTTCTTCTACTTCTACCCTCTCTCTTTTCTCTTTCTCTTTTTCTCTCTCGCTTTTATATCTATCTACCCCTTCTCTTTTTCTTCTTTTTTTATTTTTCCTTTTTTTCCCCTTTTTCTAAGTTTCATTTCTTTTTCCCTCTCTCTCTTTTTCCTTTTTCTCTTCTCTCTCTTCTCTCTCTCTCTCTTCTCTCTCCTCTCTCTCCCCTCTCTCTCTCCCCCTCTCTCTCTCTCTCTCTTTTCCCCTTCTCTCTTTTTTTTCCCCCTTTGGGTGACAGAAAAAAACAAAAACCATAAATTTTTTTCTTTTAACGCGCCCCCTGTAAGAAAAAATCCGGGAAAAATGTATTAATGTTCTGAACTGCCCTTCGACGCATGTGTGGGTGTTTTGTGTGTTTTGTGTGTGTGTGTGGGTGTTTTTTGTGGGGGTGTGGGGGTGTGTGGGTGGGGTTGGTTGCCGTTTTGTGTGTTAAAATATAGAGCTAAAAGGATAACCCCCCCAAATGCTATGCGAGGAAAAATAATAATAAAGAACGAAAATGAATAAAAAAAATAAAGAAAAAAATGAAATGAAAAAATAAAAATTAAAGTAATTTTTTAAACAAAAAAATAAAAAAAAAATAAGGAATAAAAGTTGATAAAACAAAAAAAACTTTTTTTTTTGGGGCCCGCCGGCTTATCACAAAACAAACCCCACACAAAAACACAAAAAACACACACAATACATATATTTTTTTTTAACACGCTGATAAAAAAACCCTTTCCATTTTTTTTCTAAAATTTTTTGCCCTTTTTGTCTGTCTGTCGTCTGTCTGTTGTCTGTCTGTTTTTGTCTGTTTTCCTGTTCTGTCCTGTCCTTGTCCTGCCCCCCTGTCCTGTCCTGTCTTTCTGTCTGCCCTGTCTTTTCCTGTGGTCTGTCTGTCTGCCTTTTCTGTCGTCTGTCTGTCTGTCTGTCTGTCTGTTGTCTGTCTGCCGTCGGGCTGTTGCCGGGTCTGTTGTCTGCCTGGCCTGGGGGCCTGCCGGCTGCCTGCCTCCCCTGCTGCCTGTCTTTTTCTGTCTGTCTGTCTGTTGTCTGTCTGCCTGCTGTCTGCTGTCGTCTTTTTCGTCTCCCTGGTCCTGTTTTGTCTTCTGTCTGCCCTTTTGGTCTGTCTGTCTGCCCTGGTCTTTGCCCCCCCCCTCTCTCTCTCTCCTCCCCTTTTCCTCTCTCTCCTCTCTTCTCTTTTCTCTCTTTTCTCTCTCTCTTTTTAAGGGCGATTTTAAAGGCAGGTTTTCCCCCGGGCCCAAAATATTTGATAAAACCCTTTAAAATATCCTCCTCAGATGGATCAAATTACATGATTAATAATATTTTAATTACTGGATATTATAAAACCCGGACAGCCAATCAGAGCCTCGAAGCTGAAAAAAAGGAGCAAAGGGAAAACGCCCCCCCATTTTTACAGCACGCTCTTAAATTTGGGCCCTTTTTTCCCCTATACAAGCCTTAGTCCCATCATTGAGTGTTATGGTTTAAAGGAAAAAGGGGGACAAAAGGGGGACCCCCACCTTTTTTTTACTACATGTGTTAAGGGGGGATGTTTCAAGCCCCTTAGCCCACCCTACCTTTCCCTTTCCCCCCTATATAACACACGTTTGGGAAGTTTAAACCTTCATTCCTTGGGGCATAAAATCTAATAAAAAATTCTTGGGTTTGGTTTGTGGGTCTTTACGAATTTTAGGAAATAATTATTTGGGGTAAAAAATGTACGAGATGGTTTATGGTAAGGGTAAAAAGTTTTAGTTATGGTTTTTTATAAGTTGAGATTAAAGGGTTTAGGGGGGAGAGAGAGAGAGAGAGAGGAGAGAGGGAGACGGAATGAGGGAGGGAAGAGAGGGAGGAAGGAGAGAAGATTTGAGAGAAAAAGAGAGGAGAGGAGGAGAAGAAGAAAAAGGGGAGGGGAGGAGGGGGGGTTAAAAAATAAGGGGGACAAGAGGGGCGAGCTTTAGAGGGGGAGAAGAGGGGAGGGAAAAGGGGGGGAGAGGGAGGAGAGGGGAGGAGGAGGAGAGAGAGAGAGAGGCAAGGGGGAGGAGGGGAGAGGAGAGAGAGAGATGGAGAGAAAAGGGGGAAAAGGGAGAAGAGAGAGAGAGAGGAGGGGGAGGAAGGAGGAAGCGAGGAAAAAGAGAGAAGGGGAGAGAAAAAGAAAAGAAGGGGAGAGAGAGAAAGAAAAAAAAAAGAAAAACCCCCCCCAAAAAAAAGGGGGGGAGAAAAGAGAGGAAAAAGATGGGGGGGGTGGGGGGGGCAAAAAAAAAAAAAAAAAAAAATAAAGGGGAAAAAATTAAAAGGGATGATAAAGGTAAAAAGTTAGGTGTTTTTTATTTTCTTTTTCCTTCTCCTCTCTCCTCTCTTTTCTCTCTCTCTCTTCTCTCTCTCTCTTTTTCCCCCTCTCTCTCCTCTTTTCTTTTCTCCCCTCTCCCTTTTCTCTTCTTTTTATCCAAACTATTAAGATATTAAATTTATACCCGGATTTCAGCACAATTTTATCTTAAAGTTTGCATTTTTTGAAGAAAAAATTTTTAAAAATGAGCGAAAAGGGGAAAGGGGGCCCCAAAACCCCCCTCCATCATTTACTGAAAGAAAGAGAAAAAAAAAAAAACTTTAAAAAAAAAATTAAGTTGCATTTTAAAAAAAAATAGCCTAAAAAACACGGGAAAAAAAGGAAAAAAAAAAATATATTTTAAAAAAAAAAAAAACCCCAAAACTTAAAAAAAAATTTGGTTTGTATGAAAAAAAAAAACCTAAGAAACGAAACATAAAAAAAAAAAAAAAAATATTGACAAACCCTTTTTAAAAAAATTTCTAATTTTTTTTTTTTTCCCCTTTAAGAAAAAAAAAAAGGTTTTTATGAAAAAAAAATACCTAAAAACACGGGTTTTTTTAAAAATATTTACAGACTATTTTTTAAACCCTTCTCCCCTTTTTTCCCTTTCCCTTTTAATTTCCCTTTTTTTTCCCTTTCCCTTAAACCCTCCCTTTCCCCTTTCCCCCCCCTCCCCTTCCCCTTTTCCCCTTCCCAACCTTCCCCCCTGCCCCCCCCCTTCCCCTTCCCCCCCTCCCCCCCCCTTGCCCCCCCCTCCCCCCTTCCTTCCCTTCCCTTTCCCCCCCCCTTCCCTTTCCCAAAAACCTTTTACCCTTTTTTCCCTTCCCTCCCCCTTCCCTTCCCCCCCCCTTTTCCCTTCCTTCCCTTTCCCCCCCCATTTTCCTTTTTTACCTCCCCTTTCCCCCTTCCCCTTTCCCTTTTTCCCCCCCCTTTCCCCCCCCCTTGGAAACCCCCCCTCCCTTCCCTTTCCCACCCCCCCCCTTCCCTTTCCCCCCCTTCCCCTTTTCCCCCCAGTCACAAAAGAGGTATCCCCCCTCATGTCTGTTTAAAGGGGAAACAAAGCCCCTTCGGGCCCCCCCCCGTAAAAAATGTTGTAATGGCGGACTTGCATGATCTCGCCTCCATTTTTGCGTGGCGTCGGTTCTTCCATTACGTTTCTGTGTTCGTGAGATTAGCGAACCTTTACCTTGCCTTCCCTGTCACGCCTCCACTTTTACTCCAACTGCCCCACTTCCACCTGCCCAATTCCCCCTGCCTCACTTCCCCCTGCCTCCTTCCACCGGCCCCCGCTTCCACCCGCCTCCTTTAAACCGGGCCCCACTTTCCCCCCTGCCTTTACTTCCCTGCATCACTTCACCTCCTCCCTCCACCGTGTTTCCTGCCTCATATGAACCCTAATTTTACGTTCTTACTTCCACTTCCACCTTTCTTTGTTACAGAATATACCTCTCAACTTTTTTTTTTATACCCATAAGTGCCTGCTTCCCTGTCTGTCTGTCTGTCTGTCTGTCTTGGGCTGTCTGTCTGCCCCCCGGGCCCGCCCGCCATGCCTGCCTTTCCTGCTGCCTGCCCTGCCTGCCTGCCTGCCTGCCTGGGGGGCCTGGGCCTTCCTGCCTGCCTGCAACTGCCTGGGGCCCTGCGCCTGCCTGCCTGCCGGCCTGCCTGCCCCGCCTGCCCGTTTCCTAATTTTCCTTTCCTTTTTTCCTCTTTCCCTTTCCCTTTCCTTTTTCCTTCCTTCCTTCCTCCCTTTCCCTTTTTATTTTCTTAAATTTTCCCCTTCCCCGTCTCATTAAAACAACCCTTTTTTTTAGAATTTTGTTTTTCGGGATGGTTAAAAAACACACACACACACCACACACACACAACACAACCCCCCACACACACACACCCCACCACACACACACACACACACCAAAACAACAAAACACCCCACGATTTATAAAAAAGCCCTCTATCCATTCTGACCCTCGGTGATATAATTTCTTAATAGTTTAAACCAGGGACGGGGAAGCCAAACGGGTGGCAAAAATAAATAAAACCCATGAACGAAAGAAGAGAAGGGGAAAAAGGGGAGAGAGCGAGAGAGAGGGGAGAGAGGAGAGAGAGAGAAAAAGAAGGGGAGAGAAGAGGAAAAGGGGGAGGGGGGAAAAGAGAAAAGAGAAGAGAGAGAGAGAGAAAAGAGAGAGAGAGAGAGAGAGAGGAGGGGAAAAGTGTATTTCAGAAAAGCAATTACGTTTTATTGCCCAAAGGTCATAAACATTCTAATGGGGAAATTTTTCGAGATTCCCGCGGGCCCCGTAGGTGGTTTTGTTGGGGGGGAGGAGGAGGAGGAGGAGGAGGAGGAGGAGGAGGGGGGAAGGGGAGGAAAAGGAGAGGAGGAGGAGGAGGGGGGGAGGGGGGGGGAGGGGGGGAAGGGGGAAAAAAAAAGGAAAGGTGGAAATGAAATAAAAAAGAAGCAGAAAAAAAAGACGAAACACACAGAGAAAAAAAGAAATAACAAAGCCTAAGAATAACACCTTTAAAAACAATGATACACAATGACACACACACACACACACACACACACACACACACAGACACACACACACACACACACACACACACACACACACACACTCCACCAACTTCTTTACCAACAGGACCACCATTATTGCCTTGCTTTAAAAGGGCAAAGGGGGAAGGGAAAGGGAAAGGGGGAGTAAGGGATGGTATGAGTCATTTTCTCAAAGGCAACCCCATGCAAGAGACAGACGCGCCCCCCCCCCATACTTTCCCTTACACTCTACACCCTTCCCCTACATCCCATACTGTCCCCTACATACTCCCCCTACACCCATACTTTCCCCTACACACGTTGCAGCCGCCCTTGCCATCGTCTGCGCCCGCCACCTGCTCGGCTAGGCGGTGCACTGGAGGAGACTTCGAGTTAACCCGTCGGGGAATGTTCGCCGACCTCGAGTACAAAAAATTGACAGTGAAAAAAAGGCAGGTAAATGACGCATCGTGACGGAGAGAAGAGTTAAGGGTTGAGAAGGAGGAGGAAAGGGGGGAGGGGGGAAGGGTTAGGGAGAAGAAGGGGGAAGGAGGAGGAAGGGAAGGAGAAAAATAGGGAAGATAGGGAGAGAAGAAGGAGAGGAAGGAGGAGGAGGAGGAGGAGAGGGAGAAGAAGGAAGACGAGGAGGAGGAAGGAGGAGAAAAAGGAGAAGGAGGAGGAGGAGGAGGAGGAAGATAGGGAGAGAAGAAGGACGTGGAGGAGGAGGAGAAGGAAGATAGGGAGAGAGAAGAAGGAGGAGGAGGAGGAGGAGAAGGAAGATAGGGAGAACGAGAAGGAGGAAGAGGAGGAGGAGGGGGAGATAAGGGATTAAAAAATTTGTGTACGAAGACTGCCTATAAAAAAATGAGAGAAAGAAAATGATAAACAAACGAAGAGAAACCGAAAAATATAGAAAATAATGAAAACAGAGAATAAAAGGGGGAAGACGAGGAGAGAGAGAGAAAAGGGGAAGAGAGGGGGAAAAGAGGGAGAGGAAAAAGGGAGAAGAGGAGAGAAAAGGAAGAGAGGAAGAGAGAGAAGAAGAGAAGAGAGTTGAAGAAAGGGGAGGAAAAAAGTAAAAGGGGAAAAAAAAGTAAAAAAAAAAAAAAATGGAAAAAAGGGGACGCCAAAGGAAGGAAAGGGTGGTGGTGGGGGGGGGGGTTGGGGTTGGGGTTTTTTTTTATGGGGTGGTGTGGTTTGGTGGTGGTGGGGTGGTCGGGGTGGGGGGGTGGTGGTGGGGGTGGTGGTGGTGGTGGTGGTGGGAGTGGGGGTTTGGTGGGGGTGTGGTGGTAGGGTTTGGTGGTGTGGTGGTGGGGTGGTGGTGGTGGTGGGGTTGGTGGTGGGGGGGTGGGGGGGGGGGATGTTTTGTGGTATGACTGAAATCTATAAAATGAATTCAGAGAGGAGAGAGAGAGGAGAGAGGAGAGGAAGAGAGAGAGAGAGAGAGAGAGAGAGAAAAGAGGAGAGAGATAAAAAGGGAGAAAAGGGAGAGAGAGAGAAGAGAGAGAGAGAGAGAGAGAGAGAGAGAGAAAAAAAAAACACGCACGAAAAAAAGAAACCTACGCAATAAAGTTGTCATCATTTTTTATAATTTTTAGGAAAACACGCGAAGAGATTTACAAAATATAGCAAATTATTTTCCGGAGAAGTGGTCTGCTCACACACACACACACAAAAACCCACACAACACACACACACACACACACACACAACACACCAACACACACACACACACCCCACACACACACACACACAAGATTTATAAAGGGTTTATCACATTCCGACCCTCGTGTGAAAATAATTTCTTAATTTAATCGGGGGGCGGGCAAACAGGGGTGGAAAATTAAAAACAACGCATGAAGAAGAGAGAGAGCGGGGGAACTCCTAGTGTAAAAGGCTAGCACGCCGGCCACAAACCGATAAGCCCCGGGTTCGATCCCAGGGGGGGAGCGAAGACAGACGGGCGGTTTTCTTATAACCGAGCCCTGTCCCCCCAAGCGAAGGGGGTTCCCGGGTGTTAGCCGGGGGTTGTGACCCCCCCCCCGGGTGGTGGCTTCGGCCAACACTAAGCACTAAGGAAAATGATAAAATAAAT
>JACEEZ010005175.1:182500-202500 GCA_016584305.1 Chionoecetes opilio | reverse complement strand
AGGCCTCCTAACAAGGTTGGCTGGCTAACCCAAACCCGGTTAAAATAAAATAAATTAACAAGTCTCCTCCCTAATCTATAATCACCTATCTTTTAACAATTATTTTTGGCATAGATAAATAATGGACAAACTACATTTTTATTTGACCCGCCATTTCTGATATTTCCCGCGCTTTCTGGAGGTTCGTCCTTCATTCCTGACAGCCAGCCATCGAAGCAGGATATACTTATCGGTGAGTGCTTATTATTCTCACCTTGCAATCAGGTTTTACAGGTGAAATAACGTCCGTGCATGAAGTCAAGAGTGGTAAAGGTATAATAAATCATTGTACAAGTATGTGTGTGTGTGTAATGATGACAATAACGAGAAATAAACAGGATAGATATGGCTGGGGACACTGACAAGGCGGCGGCACCACTCATAACATTTGTCACTCTTAACTGTTCCTCGGTGTTATGTCCCTATGCGTGGGCGTGCGGGCGTGCGTGGGCGGCTCTTGGGGCGTGGCAGCATATTACAGAGCGGGTGAGGAGCGTGAGTGAGGGTGGATGATGGACATTTGGAAGGGTTAAAATGTGGAGGCGGGAAAATAGCGGCGAGACAGGTGGGGTTACATAAGAAAATAGGGAAGTTACAAGAGGCCGTGAGACCTACACGAGGTAGTTCCTGAAAGGGTAGGGTTGTATTGGCGGTGGAAAATCTGGGGTTATATAGTAAGGAAATCTGGGTTGTATTGGCAGTAAATGTGGTTGGGGTAAAATTCTAGAGTCCTTTCCTGCCCTTATTAGTGGGCTTTTTTCCTCCAGACCTTCACAGATCCCTTCAGATACCTTTAAACCGTAATTATAAAGTAGGGGAGAGATAAAAAAAATAAAATACTAAACTAACCTCAATATAACCTAACCTGGTAAATTTTAGTTTTTCCCGCCCTTAGGTCTCGCTAGGAGGTTATAGGTAAGGTAAGGTTAGGTTAGTACATAGACCACTATATCTCTGGACTGTTTACACGCCAGTGTTTTGAAATCGCCAGGCTGCATAGGGGCCCACTGGTGGGGGGATAGAAGGCTGGTGTTAGGAGTGGTGTGGAAGTGGGAGTTGTAATGGGTTGTGGTGGAGTGTGGTTGAGCATGTGGTAGGGAGTGATAGTTAAGGTGGCAGGTATTGTGAGTGGGTTGTGAGGTGTTTAAAGTGGGTTGTGAGTTGTTATGAGGTGTTGTTAGAGTTATAAGATATTATTAATAAATATGAGGTGTTGTGAGTGAGTTATGAGGTGTTAGAGAGTTTTAAGATATTATTAATAATTATGAGGTGTTGTTAGTGGGTTGTGAGTGGGTTATGAGTTGCATGGGGTGAGACACGCCTGCCTCACCCTAGCCCCACGCCTGTCCTGCAAACACACGCACACGCCCACACACACGCGCACGCACGCACACACGCATGCACACACACACACACACACAAACGGTAAGTCCATTAGTCTACGGAGTTAGTGAAATGCGGCAAGACGTTATCGCAGAGTTTCTTCCTGTAATATAATACTCCAAAAAGTGTTTCTAGCCCAAAACCCCCCTTAAAAATTATTCAACCGACATGGGACCAAGCCGCTACCACCTACGATTTATTTGCGATTTTTGTAGCCTACTCTCATCAAAATTGAATTTACAGTTTCGACTACCCAAAACAGACAGACACACACAGACACACACACACACGCACACATATACACGGCTGGCTGCTCCTATAGTATATTAGATGATTTGTTGTGAGTGGGTTATGATGTGTTATGAGTGGGTTATGAGTAGTTATAATTTGTTGTGAGTGGGTTGTGAGGGTGTTGTGAGTGGGTTATGAGGTGTTGTTAGAAAGTTATAAGATATTATTAATAATTATGAGGTATTGTTAGTGGGTTGTGAGTGGGTTATGAGTTGTTGTGAGGGGTTATGAATAGATATGATTTGTTGTGAGTGGGTTATGAGTAGTTATGATTTGTTGTGAGTGGGTTATGAGGTGTTGTAAGTGGGTTAAGAGGTGTTCTGAGTTATTAATGAGTAGGTTATTAGGTGTTGTGACTTGTGAGTGGGTTGTGAGGTGAGTGAAATCCGAGACGCATCATAAACTTCACCTCATATGGTTTTAATCACCTCACACACACACACACACACACACACACACACACACACACACACACACACACACACACGTAACATTCACCACCACTGTTACATAACCTAAAATTACGTGCCCAGTTTCGCGAAGCCACGAAATTCAACCTCGGCCACTAACCCCCCCCCCCCATAAACCTCCCACAACCCCTCCTCCACCTCACCGTAACCTCATTTCACACCCTTTGAACCCCCTACACTCATCTCCACTAACCTCAACATCTCCATAACAGCCTATTCTTTACTTCCTATATACTCCTATCATCTCCACTCATCTCCTATAGCTTCTTCTTTCACTCCTATGTAAACTACGTCACTATCAGCGACTTTCTATTAGAAACTGAAAAAACCTACGAAAATTCGCTTCGATATCCTTTCTGGTTACCGAGTGAACAGTGAAGTTGAAAACAGGCGCTCCGACTTTAGGGCCCTTGTGCAACAGGCCGATATTCCGTGCGCAGTCCAGATTTACAGTGGTCTATGGTTAGTAATATTATTTTTGGGGGTCCAGGGGGGGGGTAATATAGGGTGGAGGGGGGGATTGGAAGGGTCATCCCTCCCCCATTCTATAATTACGTTTTAGAGGTATCTGAAGGGATCTGCGAAGGTCTGGAGAAAATGAAACTACTAAAAAGGGCGGGAAAGGACTATAGAGTTTTACCTTGGTTTGTAGGTATTGGTATGAAATTGGGGTTATGTTGGTATGAAATTGGTTGTATTTGTAGACAATGGGGGTACTATTGGTAGGAAATGGGGGTTGTATTGGTAGGAAATGGGGGTTGTATTGGTAGGAAATGGGGGTTGTATTGTAGGAAATGGGGGTTGTATGGTAGGAAATGTGGGTGTATGAGGAAATGGGGGTTGTATTGGTAGGAATGGGGGTTGTATTGGTAGGAAATGGGGGTTGTATTGGTAGGAAATGGGGGTACTATTGGTAGGAAATGGGGGTTGTATTGGTAGGAAATGGGGGTTGTATTGGTAGGAAATGGGGGTTGTATTGGTAGGAAATGGGGGTACTATTGGTAGGAAATGGGGGTTGTATTGGTAGGAAATGGGGGTTGTATTGTAAGGAAATTTGAGATATTGGTAGGGAAGTTGAAGTATTGGCGCGAAAGGTGAGGTATTGGTGGCAAAGTTAGTTATATTGTTATATGATATGGGATTGTATTGGCGGAAGAAATTAAATGTAGATGAATTATTAGGAATTTTAAAAGTGGAAATAGCGGTGGGAAATAGTGTAATAATAATACCGCTGCCTGTTATTGTAGGCAAGGTTAGGGCTGTGCAGGCCACCTAGCAAGCCGCGGTGTGCAGGCCGCGAACAGCACAGCACTGTGCTGAACGTGGCAGAAATAAGCTAAGAAGTTTTAATTTAAAAGTTAACAGTAAATAACTGATACGGGTCCTACCAACACGTACAGCTGACTGTAGCATATATGCATGATATATGGTGAGTAATAGTTTGTATATATAATAGTTAAAATAATGTCTATTATTATTTAATATTTTTTGTATAATAAATTTGCAAAAAAAATTTCTTTCGAATCATTCATGTATTTTGGAATGTATTTAGGGTGTGTTTATATAGGTTGCATAAATTTGGAAACTGGGGCACATGATAAGCGTGATCAGATGTACGATAATTATCGTATAAAAACGATAAATTGGAGATTGGTACGATCAACGCACTGTCTAACCAGTTACTAACCACTGTTTGTTAGACTGTGGATAAAGTTGAATAAACGATAACGTCCATACGATATTCGATAATATTGCCTGGTTAGTTCATTAAAGCTTTTACAGTAAAACTATATTAGCCTACAATATAATGAATAATTATAAATATAACGCAGTATACCAACATTTGTAACTTGACAACATTGAAACAAGTAAATTACTATGAATTAACGGAACTGACATGTTCGTACAGCCTTCGTACAGTCAGTTTTTGTCATGGTTTTTTATGCATCAGCCACGATCAAATTTATTTCAACATTATATACTTAGATTACTTCCTGCTTTAGTAAGGAACATTGCATCGAAAACTGCGTATCAGCTACATGCTTCATATCCATTGTTTATTAGAAGTGAAAAATTGGTACCAGTCATTTGAAATCGTTCCTAACCCTATGCTAAATTGACTTAGTACAATGTGTGATATCTAGTAAATATTATGTAAGGATGGAATGTGTTGGTAGTCCTAGTTTCTATTGAATTATAAATATTTCACTTAGAAGGAACAAGACTTTTCATGACTGGAAACATACAGGCTTATATATAAACTAAACACTTCAAATTGCTGTGCCCATTGTGGATTGCATTTGGATAAAGATACTTTTTTTTAATAATGATACCTCGCAATGCAAAAATGCATTGATTTAATTTGCTGAAATCAGTAATGGTCTTGTATGACCAGTCAATTTTGACAATGAATATGATCGTGCACAAAGACAGGACTCCGATCTTTTTAGAAAGAGGCTGATTGTCTTTAAAATATAATTGTTTGAGAGTTTTCACAACCCTGCTAATCCTATCTTATATTCACCAGATCATGGCTGTCAGTAGTTGAGGCAACCAAGTGTTGCGTAACCAGTCGTGGAGCAGAGTTTGCTTCCCTCGAATCTCAAGGGGCATGGTGGCATTGGCCTGTGTGCCGGTGTTGCCTTGCTCCACCCCGCAGGAGCCTTGCAGACCTGGCAGGGAATTCACGTTGATCTGCGGAAGTAAGTAGTGTGATAAGTACTAAGTGATAAGATTCTATTAACAATTTCTTATTTGAGGGATTTCTTTTGGCAACCCCAATCAATTTATACCTTTACCCTTTCACTGCTGAGGCATGACAGGAGCGTGGCACCTCTTCTGGAAAGTGGAAAATGGAATTTAATGCTAAAAAGTGTAGGAGAAGGAAGAGGGCAGTGGGAGAGGGAAGGCTAATCTTCTTACCCTGTCTTAAGAAGACAGGGTACAGCACAGTAAGGAATGGAGAAGAGCCATTGCACGTTGCAGGTCCAACCTCAGCATTGAAGTCTGGAGAAGGATGTGAAACGAAGATCATTTTCATACCGTAAACCCTCTCTAATTCGAACTTTGGATAATTCGACCTGTGTCAGGCCAATTCGACCCAGGTCTCCCCCCAATTAGTTCGAAATAGAGAGAGTTTACTGTACTACGCATTCACCGTTTAACGCAAGCGTTACGTTCCTAGAAAATCTTGCATTTAGCGAAAAATGGCTTGAATGAATCCTGTTTCCTTTGATTTTTTTAAATTTGTGCGTAACGTCTAACATTTCATGCGTTAAGCAAATATCGGATTTTTTTTATTTTTTTTAAATTTTATTTATTTATTTATTTATATTTTTTTTTTTGCGTTACAATTTTTGTAAAGCGTTACAATTTTACGCAAAAAAAAAAAAAAAAAAAAAAAAATTTAGGTTGCGTTAAACGTGGTCTAGGTGTACGTACACCTGTCAAAAGCACGAGTTACACCCCTGGAAAATTAAATGAAAAAAAAAATTGTTAAAATAAATTCAATGTTTCCATTGATTTATAATTTCAAACAATTTTGTGCACAACTGCAAATTTTTCGTGCAGTACTTTTTCATAACTGAATTTTCATAAAGCGAGGAGTTTTAGTGTTTGAAATCTGTCAGCCCAAGACTCCTCTATAACCAGGCCCTGTTGCCAGTGTGTTACCCTTGCTGCTTCATTCTGCTCAAGGCAGGGGACCACTCACGACTATTTTTCGGAGGGGGGCACAATTTATTTCTCGCCACCCAGTATACGTAGTTAACCCACCAAATTTCTCGCTAGCCGCTGGATGGTAAATTTTTCCATCATCAGCTGATTCCCTTTTCAGGCCTTATTATTATTTTTTTTTTTACATTTGTGCCTATAGCGCCTGTAGGCAGTGGTGACCCAGGGCTCGGATGGTAGGCTCTGGAGGTCCACTTGAGGGCTCTGATGGTTGGTTGGTCCTCGCCCGTGGTGGCGCAGGCAGGATTTTTATAGTGACGCCTGTGATTAGAGGCTCATGCCGCCCCCCTGTGTCCTACGATGCACTCGCAATCGCAGGTAGAGTTGATGGGCAGGGCATGTGGGTGTTCTTAGGCCACTCGACGGTGCAGAAAGGTTTTGGGTTTCTTCGGGGATCGAACTCGGGTCACCGAGAACGCCAGTCGGAGACTCTAACCACTCCGCTACCGCCTCCCCAATTTCTGCTACTGAAACAATAGTTTTGGTAGTGTTAGAGGCTTGTCTAACATTACGTGAAGCATAAGCGTGCCCAAATCAAGGTATAGGTGTAAACGGTCAGGTGACCCTGTGGCGTACCCAGAAAATTGAAAAGGGGGGGTTGGGCAATATATATATATAATTTATAATAAATATATTAATTTATTATAATTTATTCTTTGCACTAGGGGGGCCCCCCCATCGGTACGCCACTGGTCAGGTCACATCGCTAGAACCTGTAATCATTGTTTTTAACTGACTGTTAGTGTATTCTGAATTCTTACAAGGAAGGAAATATTTTTTGGGCCATGTGACTAAATGCTACATTGACCTCATCCCTCCATCCCTTTCTTGGTCCTCCCCTTCTTTCTGCATCGACACCAGAGGAAGCCAGCAGTCGCCGCGCAAGGAGCTGCTGGTGGGATAACACGCCAACCCCCGTGGCAGCGGGCCATGCATGCCCCCCCACAGTTCCTCTTCCCACCTCCTTCCCTGCCGCGCAGCCCATAAGTGCTGCGCCCCCTCCCATTGTCCCTCGACTTTCACCTATGGGCATTGTCCCTCGACTTACACCTATGGGCCGCCATCAGGCGAAGGGCCCATGTCACCTGTAAACACAGGTGACAATCTACAACAACATCCATCGACACATGATCTATATATTTTCTTAATCATTCTTTCCTCATCCATTCTTTCCTTATGACCATACCACTTTAGTTCTCCATGGACGGCATTGTCAGTTTCTGCGCCTCTCTCTGACCCTGTTTTTCCTCACTCTAATGTCTCCCCTGATTGCAGTAATGCACGGGGTATGTAGTAGTGCATGCATGGGGTAAGCAAGGAGCGCATATTGCATGGGGTAAGCAAGGAGCGCATGTTGCATGGGGTAAGCAGCTTGGCATGTATGCTTGGAGAATGTGCTAGTGCATGTTGCATGTTCCCCCTCGAGTTGGTCACCTTGTCGTGGTGAGGGGGCCCGAACAACCCACAAACGGTGCTATTTTCGGCAATAACTTGTGGGTTGTCGCAAAGACCAGCATTATAATAAGTTTTTTTCATATTGGTGAAAATGCACTAAGGAAGAAACTACGCCCCCTGCCTCCCCTTCTATTCTACGGGGCAGCTGATTGGTGCATTCCTCGTATCATCACTACCAATCACAATATCTTCACCACTTAACAGCGGCGTGACCACTGGACAGAGCAATCTTCACTACAGAGGGTGACAAAATAAAAGATCCCTTTGTAGTGAAGATTGCTCTGTCCGGTGGTCACACGCTGTTAAGTAGGGTAATGATGATACGAGGAATGCACCAATCAGCTGCACCGTAGAATAGAAAAGGAGGCAGGGGGCGTGGCTTCCTTACTGCATTTTGACCATAATAAAAAAAATAGACTATAGGTTTAAATTTTTTTGTTTTGCCAATGAAATTATTAGTCCTAGAGGAAACATTAATAGGGTACACTTTTGATTATCAGTAAAAAATCATATTTTCTTAAATAACTCAAAAACTATGAAGTTTACAGGAAATTTCTAGGATAGAGTAAAGATAAAGCTTGAACAGGCCTTTCTGATGAGCTATAGCAAAATTAATTTGGAGTTTAAATAAATGAAAAAATTGTATTGGTGTATTTTTGACCTACTATTAAATATCTCAAAATCTACAAGAGATAATTGACTTCTGACAATGGTATTGGATAGAACGCATAAACCTTAGCAAGCTTCTATGCATTTTTACTCTCGGCCTAATAGTTACGGAGTAAAATGCTTTTATAAGGAAACGGTGAAATATATCTGATATTCATACCCTATTTAATCCTCCCTATTAAGAGTATATACAATTAGAGGGGTAGGATATTATATACCCTTAATAGGGGTACAATAATATACCCCTAATAAGCTCCTAAGAGATACTTTAATAAATGATGTGAAAATACCTGGATCTTATATCTAGGTTTGGTGAGGTTAGGTTAGGTTAGGTTTAAATTTTTTTGTTTTGCCAATGAAATTATTATTCCTAGAGGAAACATTAATAGGGTAACAACAAACAAACGTTAAGCTGGAGGTGTTTTACCTATTGATATAATAGGTATCTCAAAAAAGGGGTACACCTTTGATTTTCAGTAAAAAATCAAAATTTCTTAAATAACTCGAAAACTATGAGGTTGACAGAAACTTTCTAGGATAGAGTAAAGATAGAGCTCTAGCAGGCCTTTCTGATGAGCTATAGCAAAATGAATTTGGAGTTTAAATAAGTGAAAAAAATTGTATTGGTGTATCTTTGACATTCTATTAAATATCTTAAAATCTACAAGAGATAATTGACTTCTGATAATGGAATTAGATAGAACACACCAACCTTAACAACTTTGCTTCTATGCATTTTTACTCTAGGCCTAATAGTTACGGAGTAAAATTCTTTTATATGGAAACATACGGAATTTGCGGACATATATTTGCCTTCCGCAAAGGCAAATCCGCAAACATATACACTTCCGCACATCCGAAAACGGATTCGGACTTCCGCAATTTGCTGAAGTTACGGTTTGTGGAAGTATTTGTGGAAGTGTCCACCTCTCCCTCTCTCTCTCACACACACACACACACACACACACACACACACACACACACACACACACACACACACACACACACACACACACACACACACACACACACACACACACACACACACACACATACGCACACACACACACACACACACACACCACACACACACACACACACACAACACACACACACACACACACACCACACACACACACACACAAAAACCCACTAATTTCCACCGCCATCTGTTCCATCACTATTTGCCACATCAAGAAAAATTCCTCAGACTCTGAAAAAAACATACTGGAGATATCGTTGCCGACTCTTTATCATGGTCTTATTTTTCTTCCTTTATGACTGTCTCGAGGCATGAGGAAGACAGGGTAATACAGAGCCGAGGTGTGAAGACAGAAGACAGTGGAACCATAAACATGAGAGGGAGGGAGAAGAAAAAAAGTATGAAGTCCGCTCTTTGTGTAGAGAGAGAGAGATGAGGAGAGAGAGAGAGAGAGAGAAGAGAGAGAGAGAGAGAGAGAGAGAGAGAGAGAGAGAGAGAGATAGAGAGAGAGAGAGAGAGAGAGAGAGAGAGAAGGTAGAAGAGCATGGAGAGAGAGAGAGGAGAGAGAGAGATGAGAGAGAGAGAGAGAGGAGAGAGAGGAGAGAGAGAAGAGAGAAGAGAGAGAGAGGGAGAGAGAGAGAGAGAGAGAAGAGAGAGAGAGAGGAGAGAGAGAGAGAGACGAGAGAGAGAGAGAGAGAGAGAGAGAGGAGAGAGAGAGAGGAGAGAGAGAGAGAGGAGAGAGAGAGGAGAGAAGAGAGGAGAGAGAGAGAGAGAGAGAGAGAGAGAGAGAAGAGAGAGAGAGAGAGAGGAGAGAGAGGAGAGAGAGATGAGAGCGAGAGAGGAGAGAGAGAGAGAGACGCGAGAGGAGAGAGAAAGAGAGGAGAGAGAGAGGAGATGAGAGACAGATGAGAGAGAGGAGAGAGAGAGACGCGAGAGAGATAGAGAGAGAGAGAAGAGAGAGAGAGAGAAGAGAGAGAGAGGAGAGGAGAGAGAGAGAGAGAGGAGAGAGAGAGAGAGAGAGAGAGAGGAGAGAATCCCCAAGCAGCATAACAATAACCGGATAACCATAAAAACGACCATTAACATGCAAGTGTGTGTGGCGAGGATACTTGTTGCGGCCGCAGAAGGTATCACTGATGATAAATTTCTCATTAGCGTTTTAGTGCTTGCATGCGTCGCCACATACTAAAGCTAGGAGGGTATTTTTTACATTACAAAGGACTGATGGTCAAAGGTGGTCGTGTCTGTGGGTGAAAAGCTTGATAGATGCCATGCCAGCCAGGCCACGAGAGGTATTTATAATGTGCAGAGTAGAACAGAGGCTTCAAGTACCGAGGATTTATTACGACACAGAATGGTTAGTTAAATATCCTCGTGGTTTTTATAGTTTTCGTGGTACATGTGTCTTACTACCACTACCACTACCACCACCACCAACCACCACCACCACCACACCACCACCACTATCACCAACACCACCACCTTCAAACACTAGAATTGAGATATATTGTCCAGCACTCCTCTGTAATTAAATAATGATTGACTTCTATAGGTAATAATCCTACGTCAGAAATGTCCCTCAAAAATGTAGATATTCCTCCACGTTAAATACTTATAGGAAACATTAGGAGAGAGAAATACAATCCATAACGCCTCTGTAATGATAGCAAGCCTTACTAACTCTGCTTCTTGGGAACAGACGTAAAACTGTACCAGGAAAACCCAGTCCATATATATTACCCATACTAAATACTTGTAGGAATCACGAAGATAAATACTGTCCATCACTCCGTAAAAAAGACAAGCCTTACTAACTATGCTTCTTGGGGAACATACGAAAAACTGTACCACCAAGACCCAGTTCACACAGCCACATGTCTTGTACTGTACTACTACTGTCTTGTGACCTTGTATTTCCAGCGCCAGGCGAGGATCCCGTCACCTGGGAACACCTGAGGGCGGAGTCATAACACGGGCTCATCATGTCGCTCCCTCAGACCTACAGGTGTTGAGTTAAGGTGACAAGTTACTTTTTCACCAAGGTTGTGATCAAGTAAATTAACTCATCGAAGTCACATGCGCTTCTGCCTGTCTGTCGCTTCAAGCCACTCTGTCTGTCTGTCTGTCTGTCTGTCTGTCTGCCTTCCTGACTGCCTACCTGCCTGCCTGTCTGTCTGTCTGTCTGCCTGCCTGCTTCCTGACTGCCTCCCTGCCTGCCCGCCGCCTGTCTGTCTGTCTGCCCGCCTGCCTGCCTGCCTGCCTGTCTGCTATACCGCCTGCCTGCCTGTCTGCTATACCGCCTGCCTGCCTGCCTGCCTGCCCGCCTGCCCGCCTGCCTGCCCTGCCTGCCTGCTATACCATACGTCCTTCGCCTTACTTCAATCTATTACTAACGCCAAAATGTAGCTGTGTTACTTTATTACTTAATCAGCGGGAGGACACAGAAAAAGGTAAATTGTGTTGCCAAAGAGGAGGAGGAGGAGGAGGAGGAGGAGACAGGAACAAGAAAAGTCGGTCATTTTTCTTTCATCTCAATTTGCTGTCCCTTTTTTTTTCTTCTATTTCCCAGGTGCTACTAAGGTAATATTCACGTCGTGTTGTCGTGGAGAGTACATAGTGGATTTAACGACGACCTTTTCTATACTCTTTATTTTTCAATGTTATTATTATTACCTGAGGCGAAAGAGAGTCTCAAGGTGTGGCGACATTAATGAAGCTGTCTGTTATACCTGACCGAGCGAAGGGAGAGAAGGTGATGTCTCTCTCTCTTTCCTTCTCTCTCTCTCTCTCTCTCTCTCTCTCTCTCTCTCTCTCTCTCTCTCTCTCTCATCTCTCTCAAGTATCTATTTCTGTCCGCCTCTCTCTATTTCCGATAACACCGTCTTCTGAACACCATTTCTACCACTGACACAAAGTAACTTATGTCATTGAAGCAAGGAAGATGGAAGGGCGGGTTAGAGTGGAAGAGGATGTGGAGTTTCGGTAATTTCACAGCTTCCATCACCTTATTTCTTTCTTTTGTCTTCCTCTTATGTTCCTCTGGTAAGCTCCAATTCCTTCTATCCACTTTCTATTCTTCTTTTCCTTCTATCTTATCCTCTTCTATCCTATCCTATCCTATCCTATCTATTCCTTTTGTCACTTCTGCTTGTGAGGATTGTCGCTACTCAGACACAGTGAGAAACAAGACACGAGAACCAGATGTCACATGGTGTTGAAGGCAAATTATGCTGTCATACACTTTCTTGTTCTGTTTTTATATGACTTAATGTTATACGTGAGGAATTGTGAGGAGGAGAGCAAGAAATACATGGTGAAAAAGTGTGTTGGGATTAGCTTATTTCCTTAAGAGTGTTCAGACCGCGGTACATGTTTATAAGGGGATCGAAACATGGTATTCTGTACAATTTTAGGGCATCGAAACTTTGGTATTCTGATCCTGGGTACACTTTTTAGGGGATCGAAGCATGGTGTTCTGATCCTGGGTACAATTTTCAGGGGATCGAAGCATGGTATTCTGATCCTGGGTACAATTTTAGGGGATCGAAGCAAGGTATTCTGATCCTGGGTACAATTTTAGGGGATCGAAGCAAGGTATTCTGATCCCGGGTACAAGTTTAGGGGATCGTAGCATGGTATTCTGATCCTAGGTACAATTTTAGGGGATCGAAGCAAGGTATTCTGATCTGGGTATAATTTTTAGGGGATTGAAGCATGGTATCCTAACCCCTTATATACAAGTAACGTGAAAAGGGATTGACAGTCTGCTTAGTGGACTTAGATGCGATTTGAAGGTCTTAAATAACAAGATAGACAGAGAGACAGTTAGAAAAGCAAAGAAAAAACCCTTGTGATGAGGAAAATGAAAAATACAAAAGAATACAAAGGAAGTTTCAAATAATAAGAGACCTATGAGTTCTTACTAGACTGTTTGTATGTATGTACGTACTTAAGAATACGTGGGACAGGATAGTAAAGGAAGAAGGCTCCTCCCCACCCACCACTCTTTCAGCAGGCCGGAAAGAAAGAGACATCATGCGGTATTGAAAAACGAGCGTGGAATTTGTGAGGACAGCAGGAAGTAAGGCATAATGCACATACATCTAGCTCTAGTGTCTCTATTTGTGGAGGAGGAGGAGGAGGAGGAGGAGGAGGGAGGAAGAGGGAGGAAGAGGGAGGGAGAGGGAGGGAGAGGAGGGAGAGGGAGGAAGAGGGAGGGACGAGGAGGGACGAGGAGGGACGAGGAGGGACGAGGAGGGAGGAGGAGGAGGGAGGAAGAAGAAAGATGACAGGTTTTTGAGAATATTCCAGTAGCACCACAAGCAAGGAAGGAGAGAGGGAGAGTTGCAGTCAAGCTAAGAAGAGAAATGATGACAAAAAAGCCACAGGATCACCACTAAAAGCCTCCTGACGAAATAAAAAGCCGCGTGGAGGCTGACATACCCTCACAGGAAGCTAGAAATTGCCTCTTGGAAGATGTACCGAGAAAAACTTAAGAATTTGAAGGTACTACGAATATGTTTTTAGTAATTCTGAGATGCCCGATATATCCTCTCTCTTTCTTAACATCCAAAGACTACATTCACTCTTCAATACTCTTCAATACTCTCAAATACTTCTAATACTTCAATATTAAAAAAAAAAAGTTTATTTTTTTTTAGTAATTCTGAGATGCCCGATATATCCTCTCTCGTTCTTAGCATCCAAAGACTACATTCACTCTTCAATACTCTTCAATACTCTCAAATACTTCTAATACTTCAATACTAAAAAAAAAAATATATATATATATTTTAGTAATTCTGAGATGCCCGGTATATCCTCTCTCATTCTTAGCATCCAAAGACTTCATTTAGTCTTCAATATTTTCTAAACCAGACAAGTGATGGAGTTGAATGCCGATAGAAGCCACGGTATTACTTATTAGCCTACCAGGATGCAATTTACGTCATTCCTACGGTCTATAACACGCCGTTTACGTACTACACAACCAACCTTAAACGCTAAGCACAAATTTGTAGACGAAGGCGTAAAAGTTTGTAGACGACGAGATGTAAATTTTCAGGCAACGGGCCGTAACTGTCCAAATTTTTCATCCTGTGAGAGAAGGCTTGTAACCCATTGTAACCCGTTGTAACCCGTGGGTACGTCTGGATGGCTCAATAATAGGACGGAAGGAAGAGGAAATGTTGATGTTAAGTAGTTATCCCCGATTTACCATGACGCTAATCTTCCGTAATGTAAGTCAAGGGTTGGACAAGGGTTGTAGTTATCGGAGGGATAGAGCGATAGACGGACGCCAATCGCTCCTTCTCTATCGTGTCCCGCTATCCGCTGCAAAGTTACCGTAATGTTAGTCACACGTAAGTCACCCGTTAGTCACCCGTAAGTCACCCGTAAGTCACCCGTTAGTCACCCGTAAGTCACCCGTAAGTCACCCGTTAGTTACCCGTAAGTCACCCGTAAGTCACCCGTTAGTCACCCGTAAGTCACCCGTAAGTCACCCGTAATAATTCATGTTACCTTTATTTTATGTCTGATAAGTGCAGGATGGATGCAATGGGTGATTTCCTATGTTAGATTCTTAGATAAGGTTGATAACTTCCTTATATTGGTTAGAAATCACCTTTTTTCTCTCTGTCTCTTTTTACCATGGAACGGATATGAAATCGCTATTGCTCAGTATGTGTAAAAGTAAAGTTTGAAAATTTATTATAAGATTTTTGTTTATGGTCCTTTGCATTTTGACCACGAAGAATTCTCATTTGTTCTTCTTAAAGATTTAAATGCTTCGATATTTAAGTCTTGATATCACACACAGACACACATCTATTTACTACTAACGTTCTTGCTCCCTCCCCCCCATTGCCACTACCACCTCCACCTCCTCCTCGTCCTCCTCCTCTCCCTTCCTTGCATGACCGCCATTCACCACCACCACCACCACCACACCACGCGTGCCCAATACATCACGCACAAAAGGACACAAGAGTCTGCTTTCCCCCTTCAATACCACGCATTACTACCATGCAAATACACGCCCACCTGAACCCACTCCAACACTATAGTCAATTTTTTTAACGAGGCGAAAATTTCATTCTATCATAAGGTCTCATGCTTAAAATTATGCCTCTGTTTACTTAATAATATGGTTAACTATGATAAAATACAACTGAAATTTAGAAGAACCATAGTATTCCCTTCTCTTGGCATATATCCATTGTATCTTAAGGTCTCATGTTTAAAATTATGCCTATGTTTACCTAATAATATGGTTTACTATGATAAAATACAGCTGAAATTTAGAAGAAGCGTAGTATTCCCTTCTCCCGGCATCAAATATCAGTCAGTAAGCAGCAAGGGGGCAGGATTTTTCACCTCGTAAAAAAAACAGAGCATAAGAGATGAGTTACTTAGCGTTTGATTATGCAATGTTGTTTTTGGTTCAACTAGTTGGAATGTTCATTGGATGAGAAAAGTAGTAGGTTTTTTTTTTATTTTTAAATTTTTTTATTTTTTTTTTATTTGATTATGAAACAAAGGAGGGAAATAGCCCAGGTGGCATGGCAGTAGGAGGCAGAGGCAGGAAAGAAGGGACTAGGAGAAGAATCAAGGGAAGGAAGGAAGGGAGGACATTTATGACGGAAGTGGGAAAGATGTGTATGAGAGAAAGAAAAAAAAATCCGAAACAAAAAACACCACCCGTGGTCAAGGCGGTGGCCCGGGGGGCCGCCGTGGCCCTCCTGTGCGCGGCGGTGACTGCCTTGAGGATGCTTGCTCAGCCCTCAGCGTCTCCTCCCGAAGGCTTCAGCTTCAGACCCTCACCAGCAGGCTCACCCGCTGGTTTCGGAGGGCCCTCCGCACACTTTGAGGGGGTCTGGGAGAGTTCAGCACTCCGAGCTGTCCCAGCAACAGCCATGCCTCGCCATGTAGCGGTGTCCTGCATGCTCCCGGGCCTCCCAGGCGTGGAGGGCTGAGGGCACCCTCAAGGCAGTCACCGCCGCGCACAGGAGGGCCACGGCGACCCCCGGGGCCACCACCTTCACCACCAGTGCTATTTTTCGTTTCGGATTTTTTTTCTTTGCATATGTATATTAATATTCGAAAGTAGTAGTTAGTTTGTTAAATTTTTTTCTTTAGTAGTTAGTATGTTAATTTTTTTCTTTTCTCATTTATAATTATTTTGCTATTTAGAATTATATCTCATAAGTATTATTTATCTTTTTCATTATTTCTCGGTAAGGCTTCATTTTTTATAGTTGTGGAAGTATTATTATCATTATTATTATTATTATTATTATTATTATTATTATTATTATTATTATTATTATTATTATTATTATTATTATTATTATTATTAGTAGTAGTTAGTAGTATAGTAGCAGTAATGGTGCGGTGGTGGTTGAAATCAGGACAGAAATGGCGGACCCTTAGCCGGACAGACGGACAGCCAGTGAATTATAGTAAAAATACTCTGCGGTATTGTCTTGCCGCGTTTCACTAACTCTGTAGACTTTTATGCAACATTATGATTATTATTATTACTATTATTTATATTATTATTATTATATTATTGTTATTATCATCATCAAAATCATTATTATTATCATCATTATTCAGATTTTTTTTATTATTATTGTTATTACTAATATTATTATCATTATCAAAATGACCACTTTTATCATCATATCATTCTTATTATTACCACCACAAGTTACCCGTAATATGCCTCTGTTTACTTAATAATATGGTTAACTATGATAAAATACAACTGAAATTTAGAAGAACCATAGTATTCCCTTCTCTTGGCATATATCCATTGTATCTTAAGGTCTCATGTTTAAAATTATGCCTATGTTTACCTAATAATATGGTTTACTATGATAAAATATAGCTGAAATTTAGAAGAAGCGTAGTATTCCCTTCTCCTGGCATCAAATATCAGTCAGTAAGCAGCAAGGGGGCAGGATTTTTCACCTCGTAAAAAAAACAGAGTATAAGAGATGAGTTACTTAGCGTTTGATTATTCAATGTTGATGCTTAGAAAGACAAAAGAGAGCGAGAGAGAAAAAAAACTTAAATTATTCTCTCCACCAATACAAATCTTTTATCTCCTTATACGCCTCAAGCCTCTCATCTAACCTTCGAAATGAGTCTTCATCTTTTCTGTCTCGTCTTTTACAGCCTTGTTATCGCATTTCGGGATTCCTTCATTTGCTACTCTACGATAATCATTAGTTCCATTCTCTCTAAAAGGACTTGTGGTGTCTTGAAGCGTTATATAAGGAAAGTAGCAGAGAAAAGGCCCAACGAGTTTAATATTCGACATTATTTGAAGAGGTTTTTGGTGGAGAGGAAGAGAGGAGAGAGAGAAGAGGAGAGAAAAAAGGGGAGAGGAGGGAGAGAGAGAGAGGAGGAGAGAGAGAGGAGGAGAGAGAGGGAAGAAGAGGGAGAGAGAGAAGAGAGAGAGGAGAGAGGAAGAGGAGAGGGGAAAAAGAGAGAGAAGAGAGAGAGAGAAGAGAGGAGAGAAGAGGAGGGAGAGAAAAGGAGAGAGGAGGAAGAGAGGGAGAGGAGAGGAGAGGGTTCATTCGCTAAATCGGTTCTAGAAGAAGATTTTTAATTCGTTCCTTAGAGATTCATTCGAGAGAGATTCCGCATAAAAATGTAAGGGAAACACGTTAGGGGACAAAAAAATTAGGACTTAGGAAACAAATTTGTTACAAGTTTATGAAGGGCAACCACACGGACAAAAAACCTTTACCCTCCTCAAATCCCTCCTCAAGACCTCCCTTAAGACTCCAGCACTTGCAGTAGTAGAAGTCAGAATGCCCAACACCTGGTCTATCGTCTATTCTATTTAACAAGGCAAAAATACCATTCTATCATAAGGTTTCATGCTTAAAATTATGTCTATGTTTACCTGATAATATGGTTAACTATGATAAAATACAATAATTTTTTTTAATAGGCGAAAATTCCATTGTAACTTAAAATCTCATGCTTAAAATTATGCCTATGTTTACCTGATAATATGGTTAACTATGAAAAATAGTTTTTTTTTTAAAGAACAAAATTCCATTCTATCATAAGATCTCATGCTTAAAATGATGCCTATGTTAATCTGATAATATGGTTAACTATAATAAAATATAACCGAAATTAAGAAGAAGCGTATATTCCCTTCTCTTCTCCTGGCATCAAATAAACAAAACAAAACAAATTCCAAAATAGATCCATGTTCAACACATATTCTGTCAACTTACACAAAAAAGTTGAAAAAGCCCCAAAATGTCCAAGTAGTATCCATTTTCAACACATTTTCTATATTAACCTACGCAAAAAACGTTGAAAAAAACCTCAGTAAGCAGCAAGGGGTCAGGATTTTTCGCCTCGTTAAAAAACAATAACAACCCAGTAGAAGAATGATGGCAGCCTCAGACCCTCCAACAGGCATAGAAATCACCTTTAATCGCCCTACCTGCCTGACACGCATACAAGTGGCTTTCATTACAAGCACTTCCTATGCGGGTGTTCTTGAGGGTACACAGCGGTCACCCTCGCAGTTTCTTTAGTCTCCGTTGTAATGGAAATGGTTTTAAATTAACCCCTTGAGGACCAGGTCTTCCCTTTGACATATAAAAAAAATCATCTGTTGTTAGCCATAAAATTTTGAAAAAGTAACTAAATATACCAAATTAGTTAGTCGACAATGATAATAAACAGGTCATATCTATAAAATATTGCTTATATTCACTAAAAATCGTGTAATGGCACCCAAATTACAATGGAAATTACGTTCTGAGCCTCAAGGGGTTAATAACGGGTACTGATGCTTGTTAAGTTAGCTTGTGTCTTCTATTTATATTGTACGGTGGATTTTTTGTTGTTTTGTTATAGTATTCGGGAATCCATCTATGTATTTAGTATATGAAATGCTGATATATTGTCGTTTTCTAGGAGCCTATATTTTTTCCCTCCTCTACATCCCGCCCTTTATATAATTATGGTCATTACTTGCGATAAATAAAAAAATAAATAAACATCGGGTCATATTTGCATACCTTTCCAGTTTTTTTGAAGTCTACACTCTCTCTCTCTCTCTCTCTCTCTCTCTCTCTCTCTCTCTCTCTCTCTCTCTCTCTCTCTCTCTCTCTCTCTCTCATGCTTTGTCCCGGGTTGCGTGTGCAGGAAAAATGACACCACATCAATTAAAGGTCTAACCCTCTATCAGTGCTTCTTTGACGAAACGGGAGGCGACTGCAGCTTGGAGGAGGGAGGGAAGGAGATGAGGAAGAGAGAGAGAACTGGAAGAGAAGAAAGGGAGGACTGAAGGAAAGGAATGGAGAGAGAGAGAGAGAGAAGAGAGAGAGAGAGAGAGAGAGAGAGAGAGAGGAGAGAGAGAGATGAGAGAGAGAGAGAGATGAGAGAGACGAGAGAGAGAGAGAGAGAGAGAGATGAGAGAGAGAGAGAGAGAGGAGAGAGAGAGAGAGAGAGTAGGAGGAGGAGAGAGGACGATGAGAGAGATGAGAGAGAGAGAGAGAGAGGAGAGAGAGAGAGAGAGAGGAATCATATATCGTTGTTTTGTCCTAGTAATGATTAAATTAATATGCACGTAACCCATATAGTGTCTGCAACTCCGGAAGCAGACAGAGGAGGGGAGTGAGGAGAGGAGGAGGAGAAGAAGAGGAGGAGGAGGAGGAGGAGGAGGAGGAGGAGAGGAGGAGGAGGAGGAGGAGGAGGAGGAAGCAACATGGATGAATGAGGTGTAATAGAAATATATATAGAACAGAAGGGAAGGAAGGTGAGAGAGATATAATGAAAGTTAAGAATATGTGAAGAAAAAAATAGTTTTATACACTCAAAAGAAGAGAAGAGGGAGAGAGAGGGGGAATAAAAGGAGGAGGAGGAAGAGGAGAAGGAGTAAAAGGAGAAGGAAGAAGAGGAGAATAAATAAAGAAGCCGTAAAAGGAGGAGGAGGA
>JACEEZ010005175.1:152500-177500 GCA_016584305.1 Chionoecetes opilio | reverse complement strand
GAGAGAGAGAGAGAGAGAGAGAGAAGAGAGAGGAGAGAGCGAGAGAGAGAGAGAGAGAGAGAGGAGAGAGGAGGCAAAATGGCAAAGAGGTGTTGGTGGCGAAGAACTCCGAACATAACATACATTTTACCTATCAATAAAACCAATAAACAAGAATATGAACGTTGTCAGTATTACTTCATTACCTTATCTCTCAGTGGGTGTGGATGGGTGAGGGTAGACGAGGCACTGAGCACTAATAATTCAAGAAATGTAACACGCGGGGCGATAACTACTGCCCGGGAGAGGAACGCCAGGCGAGTCTGTGTGTGGGAGTGAGCCATGCGAGGTGGTTACTCAAACGTACCAACTGTAACCTACGTGCCTTGTAAGAACATAGGAAAATAAGGAAGCTACAAGAGGCCGCGAGACCTAAACGTGGTAGTACCTGTTACTGAATACTACCTACATCCACCTACATACTACCTACATCCACCTTTCATCCCCTTCCATGAAATTATCTAGCCTCCTTTTAAAGCTCCCTATTGACTCTGCACTAACTACCTGACGACTGAATCCATTCCAGGTGTATTATCGTGTACTCTTTTTTGAGGGTTATATACTAAGATGAGTAAGTGTACATAGTAATATTAGTGATAGGTAGAATATAGGGTTAAAGGATCTATATATACGGCGTGTGTTTCATGTTTCTGAAGTGTTGGTATGTGTTGTAGTGTTTCGAGTTGCTGTTCCGATGCTTTGAAACAGTCGCGTGGTGATCAGTGTTGCCTTTGAGAGAGCTCCTGATTTCTACTTGTGGGGTATTACTCTCTCTCTCTCTCTCTCTCTCTCTCCTCTCTCTCTCTCTCTCTCTCTCTCTCTCTCTCTCTCTCTCTCTCTCTCTCTCTCTCTCTCTCTCTCTCTCTCCAAGAGTTAGGCTTTTAGATAGGGAACACTAATAATGTCTCCTTTAGCCTGTAAATGTTACAATGTTTATGTTATGTGAATAGTAAAATACTCACTATGATGTTTTTGTAACTCGGTATAAAAAAAAAAGAGAGAGAGAGAGAGAGAGAGAGAGAGAGAGAGAGAGAGAGAGGAGAGAGAGAGAGAGAGAGAGAGAGAGAGAGAGAGAGAGAGAGAGAGAGAGAGAGAGAGAGATAATGTAGACGGTTAAACAGGGTAAAAACGTACGTAAGAAAATAATGAGTCGATGGGCCACTTTAACTCTCCCAGACAAAGAGTTTCACCACACACACACACACACACACATACACACACACACACGCACAAGATGACCCCCTTGTAAGCGCGTCTAGCCTCAAGGGGTGATCAGTAAGGCAGTACGGTAATATATCAACAAAGTCAACAATTAGAAACCAAAAGCTGTGCATGACAAAGTAACACGTTTTCCCAGGACGAGCAAGTGTGTTTTTTCTCTTTCTCTTTAGCAACGAGAACTCGCCCTTATGCCTCTCTAGCATAAGGGCGAAGATAGGGTTAGTATTAGCACTCTGGTTGCTAACAGGTGGAAGCATCATCTGTTTCAGGAAATGTTTACTAACAACCTCATTCATACTGGGTTGTAATTACGTCATTATGTTGCTATGGTTTCCTGTATACATGTGAAGGCATTGGACAACAGTTTCTTCTTCTTCTTCTTCTTCTTCTTCTTCTTCTTCTTCTTCTTCTTCTTCTTCTTCTTCTTCTTCTTCTTCTTCTTCTTCTTCTTCTTCTTCTTCTTCTTCTTCTTCTTCTTCTTCTTCTCTTCTTCTTCTTCTCCTCCTCCTCCTCCTCCTCCTCCTCCTCCTCCTCCTGCCACCACACCACTGCTTGTCCGACTGTGTGTGTGTGTGTGTGTGCGTAAGGTGGGAGTAAGTAAGGAGATAAGTGGATAAGGAGTGGATAGAAGAGAGTGAGGTGAAGAGAGGGAGATAAGAGAGAGATGGAAGTAAGAGGCAAGAAGGATGGGGGAAAAAACGAAGAGAGAAAGTAATAAAAAAAACGAAAGGATGTTTTTAAGACGAGGTGGAGGTAAATGAGAAGTAGGAAGAGGAAGAGGAGGAGGAGGAGGAGGAGGAGGAGGAGGAGGGATGCCTACTACCACTACCACCACTACTACCACTACCACTACTACCACCACTACCACCCTACCGATCCCTACCCTGTAATCCGAAGCCATAAAGTCGTGTGGAAACATTTGTAGCTCTCAGCTCGTAAAGGTTTACTGTCCGGTAATGAGTCTTGCCTGCTGTGCCTCCCATACACACACCGCGGCCAGGAACCCTTAAAGAACTGTGGCCGGGTGGGGGGGGGGGGGGGGGCATGGAGGGGGCAAAAACGAGGGGGCATGAAAAAAGATTGATTAGCCTGCCATTGGTCTCCCTTTAAATTTCAAAATGTTCCGTACCTTCTTCTTTTTCTTGTACCTTACCGTTTGATCACTTTGAAGGCTCTCCTCCTCCTCCCCCTCCTCCCCCCCTTCCTCCTTTCCTCCCCCTCCCCTCCTCCCCTCCCCTTCCTCCCCTCCCGGCCCTCTCCTCCTCCTCCTCCTCCTCCTCCTCCTCTGTACCTCATTTTGTCCACCCTAAAAATAGTCTGTCTTATCAGGGCAAGTATTGTAGAGAGGGGATGATAGGGGCGGTAGTGGGAGGTATTGGGGGAGGGGGGAAGAGGGAGGGGTATAAGGGGGGGGAACGGTGGGGAGGCATAGGGGAATGGTGGAGGAAGGGTTTTAAAGGATAGCACAACCCCAAGCCGCGCCCCCCCACCCCTCCAAAGGGAAAACGGGACAGATAAAACCCCAGATCAATATTTTAAAATTATTTTAGTTGTGGATGGAAGATAGTTGATGTAGTTAGTGTTGTAGATGATTTAATGTATTTAGTATTGATAGTTAATTGATAGATAGATAGTTAGATAGGTATTTGTATTAAAGTTTTTGTGTTAGTAGTATTTGTAGGTAGATAGTAATTTGATGATTGTGTGGTTAAAGTAGTTGATTTTATTTAAAGATATAAAAATAGTTAGTAGGTAATATTTGTTAAGGTTTGATGTGATAGGTTGTTTTGATAGTTATTGTGATTGTGATGTTGTGGTTATGATTGTTAAAAATAGGAAAATAGTAGTTTTATTATTGATAATATGAAAATTTAGATAGGGTAGATATAAGTTGATGTGATAATTTTAAATGTGTTGTAGCTAGGCTTTTAATTTTGAAAAACTACACGCCTCCGTAAAAAAACAGTGAAAGGTTCTCGACAGGTTGTAAACAGAGATTTTTTTCCCTTTATCCCCTAAAACATAAAAAAAATTTTCCAAACCGCCCTTTTTTTTTTCCTTTTTTTTTGAACTGTTGTGGAAAATAAATCATCTCTTTGTTTCCTTGATTTAATGATACCTTAGTGAAGGGTTTTTTATCTTCTTTTTCATAGCTCTCCCCAAAAATTTACTGTAGACATGAAAGGGGCCCACACAATATATTTAGACCCTGAAGCTATAAAATAAACACACACACCACCCCACACACACACCAACCACACATAAAAAACATACGCTCTATAACTCTTCAGCAGATCGTAATTCATGATACACACTGGTCAGCTGCATTCCCGCGCGGTCATCCTCCAGCTGTCGCCACCACCAGGGGAGAAGGCAGCGGTGGGGGGCGGGCGAGGCTGGGGGGCAGGGGGGGGGGTTTTTCGCGGGCGTGAGGGGCGGGCTTTGGGCTATGGGGGTAAATTTCGTCCATTTCTATTATGCAAAATGGGGGCGGACGGGAGGAAAATAAAAGGGAAGGTAGGGGGCAGGCTTTTTTTGCTCACCCCGTATGGAAAAACCCGCTCGGTGACTTCCATTTCTTTCCTTTATACCCTTACCCCACGGCCCTTCCCCTCCCCCTACCCCCCTTTCCCCCTGCCCCAACCTTACCCATTTACCCCTACCCTAACCCCTTCCCCCAAACCCCAAAAAACACGCAAAAAAAGAAAAGTTTACCTCTTTTTCCTTTTTGTTAACGTAGGAAAGTTTTAAAAAAAGGAAAATTTATTCACTGCATCTAAACTGAATTTAACAAATAAAACTTTAAAGAACAAGGGATTTGAAGGTTTTGTTCCGGGTTTTTGTTAGCTAGGTATCGAAAAGGTATGGAGTTTAGATAAAAAAAAAATATTGAGTACATACGGAGAAAAAGGATGACATTGAACAAGACGAGGAGAAAGAGAAGGAATGTCATATGTGTAGGAGAAGGAAGAAAAAAAGTCACTGAAATTTTATTATTAAAAATATATATTTAATATATAATATTTAAATATTATTAAATTTTTAAAATTTTTTAGATCGTCTCCTATATATGTGTTTCCTTACCCAAAATAAAAGGTGGATTTAGGTAGTGTTAAGTAGCAGGAACTACCACGTGTAGATCTCACAGCCTCTTGTAGCTTCCTTATTTTCTTATGTTCTTATAATATCTGTGTCGTAGGTAAAGTAGTCCAGAGAGAAGCCTTCTTACTAAGTCTTTACTCATCTTAAACAACGCGGTGCACGGGAGAGGGAAGCTGGAGGCTGACTGACCGGTGAGCATTAAAATGAAGTAAAACCTACGAACAAGCAAAATGAAGCTTAGTGAAATAATGAAACACTGAATGCAACACTTAGAAACAGAGGCCGTAACAAGATTTAAGTTAAGAATATTACAATTACATTACATTCTGCATCAAAATACCTTCTATGACATAGAAGGTATTTTGATGCAGATTTGAGGTCAGCACATAGAATCTATGTGCTGACTGTCTCATATAATTTTGACTATGATAGCGTCTCAGATTCACTTATTGATACACTTAATGAATCATGTTAAAAGGAGGAGTCACGATTAGAAAATGAGACGCCAGACAAGTAACGCCATCTATGATCGAGATATGTAACTAAAGATGGCGCAACTAAAGGATTGGAGGAGGAGGATTGCAAAGGAAGAACAAATAATAGGAAGAGGAGGAGGAGGAGGAGGAGGAGGATTGCATAGAACATATACCATGAGACTCGTAATGAGGAGGATGAGGATGAGGATGAGGAGGAGGAGGAGGAGGGAGGAGGAGGATTGCATAGAACATATACCATGAGACTCGTAATGAGGAGGATGAGGATGTGGATGAAGATGAGAAGGAGGAGGAGGAGGAGGAGGAGGAGGAGGAGGAGGATTGCATAGGAAAAACAGATACCAGGAAGAGAAGGAGGAGTAGGATTGCATAGGAAGAACAGATATCAGGAAACTCGAAAAGAGGAAGGGGAGGAGGAGGAGCAGGAGGATAGCATAGGAAGACAGGAAGAACAGATGCCAAGATAGTCGTAAGGAAGAGAAGGGGGAGAATCAGGGTTAAGTGATCGTAAAGCTGTGATGTTGACATTTAGAGTCGCCAGGACAGTCTCATTAAGCTTGCAGTATGGACGGAGCTTCTGAGAGCCTGAGGGAAGAGTAGTTGTAGTAGTAGTAGTGGTAGTAGTAGTAGTAGTAGTAGTAGTAGTAGTAGTAGTAGTAGTAGTAGTAGTAGTAGTGAAACCAGCAGTAACAACAATAATAGTTTAGAATAGTAATAATATAAACAATACTTTTAATTACTTTAGAGCAATTAAAAATACAAAAGGAGGGGAGAGAGAGAGAGAGAGAGAGAAGAAGAGGAGAGAGAGAGAGGAGAGAAGAGAGAGAGAGAGAGGAGAGAGAGAGAGAGGAGGAGAGAGAGAGAGAGAGAGAGAGAGAGAGAGAGAGAGAGAGAGAGATAGAGAGAGAGGAGAGAGAGAGAGAGAGAGAGAATGCCTAAAAAAGTATGGAAAAAAGAAAAAGAAAAGATAGAACAATGGGAAGAAGGAAAATGCAAGAAAATGTGTGTGTGTGTGTGTGTGTGTGTGTGTGTGTGTGTGTGTGTGTGTGTGTGTGTGTGTGTGTGTGTGTGTGTGTGTGTGTGTGTGTGTGTGTAAAGGAACATAGCGGTCTTCCCGGGGCCTGGAGGGGACAGTAGCCGGGCAGAGGGTGAGAGAGGCGGGGTGAGGGAAGCAAGAAATGGATCTAGGAAGGTTCAGAACCCCTAGAAAACCTCGTATACCACGGGGCGGCCTCTCTTACCCATCCCATCCCCGTCCCGTCTCCCTCCCGTCCCAGTCTCGTCCCAGTCTCCATCCCGTCCCCGTCTCAGCCCCGTCCCATCCCCGTCTCACCCCAGTTCCCATCCCCGTCTTACCACCGTCCCGCCCCGTATCCCGTCCCGTCTCCCTACCATCCCATCCCTATTCCGTCTCCGTCCCGTCCCGTCTACGTCTCTGTCCCGTTCCCATCCCGTTCCCGTCTCCGTTCCGTCCCGTTCCCGTCTCCGTTCCGTCCCGTGCCCTTCTCCGTCTCCGTCTCCGTCTCAGTCCCGTCTCTGTCCCGTTCCCGTCCCGTTACCGTCCCATTCCCGTCTCCGTCTCTGTCCCGTTCCCGTCCCGTTCCCGTCCCGTTCCCATCTTCGTTCCGTCCCGTTCCTGTCTCCGTCTCCGTCTCCGTCTCCGTTCCTCCCGTTCCGTCCCGTCTCCCCCCGTCTCCGTCTCCGTTCCTCAGTCCCGTTCCGTTCCCGTCCCGTCTCCGTCTCGTCTCAGTCTTCCAGTCCCGTTCCGTCCCGTCTTCCCGTCTCCGTCCTCCGTCTCAGTCTCAGTCCCGTTCCCGTCCCGTTCCCGTCTCCGTTTCCGTCTCCGTTCCGTCCCGTTCCCGTCTCCGTCTCCGTCTCCGTCTCCGTCTCCGTCTCCGTCTCCGTCTCAGTCCCGTTCCGTCCCGTTCCCGTCTCCGTTTCCGTCTCCGTTCCGTCCCGTTCCCGTCTCCGTCTCCGTCTCCGTCTCCGTTCCGTCCTGCTCCGTCTCCGTCTCCGTCTCCGTCTCCGTCTCAGTCCCGTTCCGTCCCGTTCCCGTCTCCGTCTCCGTTCTCCGTTCCGTCCCGTTCCCGTCTCCGTCTCCGTCTCCGTCTCCGTCTCCGTCTCCGTCTCAGTCTCAGTCCCGTCTCAGTCTCGTTCCGTCCCGCTCCACTACAACCCCTGAAAACTAACTTTGGTTCAACTTTTCATAGACCTGAAAAATTCTTCGCCTGGATGGAGTCAAAAGGTGGTTGGTCAGTGTGTGAAAGTGTAGAGGGAGGAAGGGAAAGGATGGAGAGTATGTATTACTATTTTAGGATGACGGGAACATATAGATACACACGCGGCATTAAAACCCTTGAATAAAACATTAAAATAAGTTGGTATAAAAATATCTCCTATATCATGTTGCATAAGAAATAAGGAAGCTACAAGAGGCCACGAGACCTACACGTGGTAGTTCCTGTTACTTAACACTACCTACATCCACCTTTCATCCCCATCCATGAATTTATCCAGCCTCCTTTTAAAGCTCCCTATTGACTCCGCACTAACTACCTGATTTCAAGGTGGATTTCAACATCAATCTTTTCCTTATTCTCCTCTTCTCTTACTCCTTCTCTTCTTTTCTCTACTCCTTAATCCCCTTTCCATTTCCTTATCATCACTTCCCTTCTTCCCTCCTTCCTACACACCTATCCTCCTCCTCCTCCTCCTCCTCCTCCTCCTATCTTGTTCACAGTCTTGTCCTATCGCCTGAAATGACACCTTTAAGTAATCGGCTAATACTATGGATGCCCACTGGTTGCTTCCTTAGTGATGCCCCGAACAGGTGAGCCCAGGTTCGTGCCCCGCGGACGTGCCCTGACCCACCCTGCCAGCCTTTTGTCCCTTAAGATAAACGCCAGGGTGAGTTAAAGGGCATCGCACACACACACACACACACACACGCACACACACACACACACACACACACACACACACACATACACACACACACACACATACACACACACACACACACACACACACACAAGACACACGTACATATAAACAATAACATTAACACATAAACAACACTTCTCTAACTATAAATAAAAGCAAACCTATGAAAACCATCCCCTCTCCTCCTCCCCTCCTCCTCCTCCTCCTCCTCCTCCTCCTCCTCCCTCCTCCCCCCCCCTCCTCCTCCTCCTAACATAAAATAGATGATCAACAAAATAATGATAAGGCAGAAGAGACCCGTAACACAAACAAGAGAGGACCCGGGGACGCACCCAAACACTTGCCTCACACACGACTCCTCGCCCGCGGCACCCAAGACCTCCCTTATTATAGGAACGGCACAAATTGCAGTGGGCCCATAATCGCAAATTGGGGTATAATTCCAAGGGTGAAAAATGGGTAAAAAAAAGGGTAGAGGAGGAGGAGGAGGAGGATAAGAGAGAGAGAGAGAGAGAGAGAGAGAGAGAGAGAGAGAGAGAGAGAGAGAGAGAGAGAGAGAGAGAGAGAGAGAGAGAGAGAGAGAGAGAGAGAGAGAGAGAGAGAGAGAGAGAGAGAGAGAGATAAAAAACTGTATTTGTAGTTCATTCGCTCTCTCTAGTTCTCTATTTTTATTTGATCTCTATTACAGCTGTCCTATAGGATGTAATGCTATAAGGTGTATTATATATAGGGAAGAACACATAGAATACATAGGAATAACAGATACCAGGCTAGCTATTGGTCCATAACTAGGGTATCTTCTGAACTACATACTACTAACTATCAACTACATGTAAGAGGACAGTTGGAAAATGATACCATGTCCCTAAAGAAGATAGGAACATGGTAGTTTCGTAGTCAGAGGATCGTCCTATGCTATATCAGTGGGGTTCTGTGTAGGATTAATATTAAATTATTATTATGATTGCTATTGTTATGGTATATTTGCTTTGAGTAATCCTACCTCAATCTTTATCTTATGAATTTTATATGTAGGTACTTTGATTCTTATCCTATGAATTATGTATGTGAATATGTAAGTCTCTCTCTCTCTCTCTCTCTCTCTCTCTCTCTCTCTCTCTCTCTCTCTCTCTCTCTCTCTCTCTCTCTCTCTCTCTCTCTCTCTCTCTCTCTCTTCTACCTTCCCCCTCCCACCACCCTTCCTCCCTCTCCTTTCCTCTCTTATCTACCTCTCTATCTCTCTATCTCTCCATCTATCTATTTATCCATTTATGTAAAACAGCAATTGGCATCATTTTCTTCGCGGAATCGTGTTGATTTGCATAACAATGTGACTTAAGTGGCTGTTGAGGTCCAAACTCGAGACAGCGATGAAGTCTAGACGGTCTGAACTTGACTATTATAAATGTTGTTAACCTTGAGCTGATGTAGAAGTCAATGGTTGAAGTTATCGATTATAGGAAAGTGTAATACAAGACGGTTTAGTGATAGACAAAATCTGGTTCTAACACCTCTTAACGGTACAGATCAGTGCATTTTTTAAGCAAATCTTTACTGGGCGACATTCTTTGGATAGCCAGAAAGGTAAAGGCCTACCTGTTAAAGTTGGTTTTTTGGATACATCAACTTCACCCTTTTGTATGTTGTGTATAAATAAAGATCCTATGCAGTAATAAGAGTGCACTTCTGGATCTAACACACACAGATAAGATGAACCATTGTATCCAGGAAGGATTTTATGAACAAATATCTTGTCGCCCAGTAGCTGAAAATTGTTCTTACTGGGCGACAGTTTTCCATCACTGGGAGACATTTTGGTCGCCCAGTTGTGATGTTAAAAAATGCAGTGGTACAGATTTGTTCTTTCTGAGTGTGTGTGTTAGGTACAAGAATAATCAGTGTCCTTTTTATAAACTATTAAAAGATAAAAAAAACGCTGCAATGATAAGGAAAAACTACTTATAAGACCTAAATCTAACCCATATATTTGTTCTTTCTGAGTGTGTGTTAGGTACAAGAAGAATCAGTGTCCCTTTTAGAAACTATTAACAGTTAAGAGACGCTGGAATGACAATGAAAAGCTTCTTATAACACCAAAATCTAACGCCATAGATTTGTTTTTTCTGAGTGTGTGTGTGTGTGTTAGGTGTGTACAAGAATAATCAGTGTCTCTTTTAGAAACTATTAAATGGCAAAAACCGCTGCACTGATAAGGAAAAACTACTTATAACACATAATCTAACGCCAAAGATTTGTTCTTTCTGGGAGTGTGTTAAGTACAAAGATAAATGGTGTCCCTTTTAGAAACTATTAAAAGGTAGGAGTGGAGGAGGGAGTGGAGAGAGATGGGTGTGTGGAGATAAGTGGAGCAGGAGTAGGTTTTGAGGCATAGGTGTGAGGGATGGTGGGATGAAAGGAGGGAAGGATGGAAGGAAGAAGGGTAAGGAGGAAGGGATAGAAGGAGGGAAGGAAGGAGGGAAGGAAGGAAGGAAGGAGGGAAGTAGGGTAGGATGGCAAGAAGGAAGGATAGGAGGGAAGGATGTATGGAAGGAGAGAAGGTGGGAAGGAAGGATAGAAGGATAGGCAGGAGGGTAGGATGAAAGGATAGGAGGGAAAGATAGGATGGGATAAGGCAGTGCAAGTGGTACGTACATAAGGATAAGGATGGGAAGGATACGCGTCAGTGAGGATATGAATACAAATGGAGTGATAATGCATGTGTGTAGGAGGAGGGAAAAAAATGAACGTATGTTGTAGGTACGGTTGTAGGTATGTTGTAGGTACGGTTGTAGGTATGTTGTAGGTACAAAGTTTGGTAATGTTGTAGGACGGTAAGAGGTCATGTGTAGTACGGTTTAGTATGTTGAGTAGGTGTAGGTATGTGTAGTACGTTGAGTATGTTGAGATACGGTTGTAGGAGTTGAGGACGGTTGTAGGACGGTTGTAGGAGTGTGGTTATACGTACTAGGTAAAAATTGGAAGAGAAGGAAAAGACAGTATGGAAGAAGGGAAGTGAAAGAGAACGAATTAAAATACTAAAAAAATATCGTTATGTATGTACACCAGTAAACTCTCTCTAATTCGAACTAATTGGGGGGAAACCTGGGTCGAATTAGCCGAAAGTCCGAATTATCCGATGGTTACCTCTAACCCCTCCACACAATAATAAGGGAGTGAAAGAGACGAATTAAAATACTAAAAAAAATCGTATGATGTAGTAACCCTCAATCGAATATTGGGGAACCTGGTCGATTAGCCGAAAGTCCGAATTATCCGATGGTTACTTTTAGCCCCTCCACACAATAATAAGTCACTCAAACATGCCAAAAGAGCACAGATTGTATTACTTGTACTCACCAAAACCATTGTATTTATATTATAATTATAAGTACACACACTTATAATACCATATGATAATAATAATAACAATACAGATTGCAATAGAACATATACACATAAGAACTCATAAACCATCAATTTCTTACTGCTTAAAGATTAGATTATACACCCACACACAGTTTCACCTTGTAATGCTTCTATCATACTCCTAAGTTAGCATATACCTTCCTACACACACACACACAGATTGAATTATATTCCTCTCTCTCTCTCTTTCTATATATTGCAAGAGTTCTGTTATTGCAAACCATTTCACTTTTAAAGGATTTTTTTTAATGCAGTTATATACACTTTTTAATTTGAGTATTATTTTCTTCTAATGGAGGCGGGTATTATAATGAAATGTTAAGATATCTATGAATGTATGTATGTAAGTATGTAGATGTTAATAAAATATGTTGGGTTGCAATTTCTATTTTTTGTTCTTAGGTTCAGTCTAACTTGCGATTTTCAAAGTAAAACTGATTTAAACTAGAAGCATAATATATTACTATGCGTGAAAATCATATAGAGTTAGTCCATTCCCCTACACTGAGGTGGCAACACTGGTCTCGCGTCTACACTGACCTATCGTGAACGTTTTTTGAATTATAAACTTATATATTTACTATAACGCGTTCAGCTCACAACTTGTTTCTCACACAGCCACACTTGCCCATCAAAAGTTATTGTAAATGGATGGATCTACAATTTTATCCCCGGCATTTCCACTTATCTATCGAAAAAAAAACTTTCGGATTTCTGGCTGCTCAAAAATATTCCAAAATTGACGAAAATCAGGTTTTTGTTATTTTGAAGCAAAACTATGAGTCGTAGAAGAAAATTATCGAAGTAACAAAGGTTTATCTTGAGGTTTTCTACATGATGCAGTAATCGGTTTGTCAAAACACCTCATGGTTGTCAAGAAAATTGATATTTTGTATAAATGTACGCAAATGCTATTTTCTCGGTTATTTACTGATCAATATATTTTTGCTTTGCACCAAATGATATCCCTTGATCTACTTCATATTTACTTCTCTATAATTGTTGCACTTGTTGCACGTATCTGCAATAGTTTTTTAGTTATTGAAAAAAACGTGATTTTCCAAAAAATCAAGGCCTTGCAAACTTTACAATATTTTTTGAAAAATAGATTTGCTTTAAAATTTGTTCCTAGCAGTTTTCGAGCATGTTGAACACGAATCTGGAGTCAGTTCTCAGTTACAATGATTAGAAGTCCGTACTTCAGCCAATTCACAATTACATGATACTTCCAGATATTCCTTAAAAACCACAAATTAGACAAAATTTACACCAAAAGAGATAAAAATATGATAGACATTGCTAGATTATTCATTTCTTCAATACAATGATTACAATGATACAATGATATTAGTATTTTCAGTATTAGTATTAGTATTATTAATCCCTATTTGAGCCACCCATGCGATTGTCAAAGTAGTACTTATAAAAACCTAGGAATACTATAGCAATACTGTGGGACTTCTAATGCCCTCCCATGACTCCTGTAGGATGCGTGAAGGAGCGAAGAGGCCCGTGAAGGACTCTGAAGGATTGTATACAAAGCGAAGGATACTTAAAAAAAATAGTTCTTCCTCCTCCTCCTTCCTCCTCTCCTCCTCTCCTCCTTTCCTTGTCCCACCTCCTTCCTTCTCCTCGGTGGTGGTGGTGGTGGTGGTGGTGGTGGTGGAGGTGGAGTAGGTGGTGGTGGTGGTGGTGGGGGTGATGGTGGTGGTGGGGGTGATGGTGGTGGTGGTGGTGCAAGGCTAACACAAAAATTCGGTCCCTTGTCTGATCATAGCCTTATAGTTTTTTCTTGTTGTTGTTAAGACCTGACATAGCTTTTTCCTATGACATGGATGACACGGGAGGTAAAAAGGCTGATAGAAAAGGTAGAGAGGGTTAAAAAAAGAGACTGAAGGAAAAAAAAGGAGGTAAGGTGGATGGAAGGGCAGAACAAAAAGGCTCATGGTTCAAGTTATGAGAGAAAAGGTTGAAAGATTAAAAAAGTGTATAAAAAAAAGATGAAGGGAAGGAAGGTGATGCGTGATGATGAGAATGAAAAAAAGTAAATAAAAGGAAGAAAAAATATGTGAAAGAAGGTTGGAAATAGGTGGAAAAAATGAAAAGAAAAGAAATAACGATAGCAAGAAGAGAGGAAAGGATGATAATAATGATGACGAAAAAGAGGGAAAAACTGATCACGAGGAAAAATAAAATCTAAATACAAAAAGAAACGCGGCAAATAATGTGTTAGAAAATGGAAAAAAAATTACCGGTACGAAAAAAATTTAAAATATAGAAGAAACTAAGAAAATAATAGGGATAGAAAATGAATAAAAAATAGAGAAGAAACTAAGAAAATAATAGGGATAGAAAATGAATAAAAAATAGAGAAGAAACTAAGAAAATAATAGGGATAGAAAATGAATAACAAATATGAAGAAACTAGAAATATAGATAGAAATGATAAAATAGAGAAGAAACTAAGAAAATAATAGGGATAGAAAATGAATAAAAAGTAGAGAAGAAATTAAGAAAATAATAGGGATAGAAAATTAATAAAAAGTAGAGAAGAAACTAAGAAAATAATAGGGATAGAAAATGAATAAAAAATAGAGAAGAAACTAAGAAAATAATAGGGATAGAAAATGAATAAAATATAGAGAAGAAACTAAGAAAATAATAGGGATAGAAAATGAATAACAAATAGAGAAAGAGGGAAGAAAAGAAGAAGAGGAAGAGATAATAGATATATATGATATGAGTATAAACGGGTATAGCAATAAACTTACTTAATATATTTTTTTTACTGAGGTCATGTAAGGTCAAGTTAGGTGTGTCAGTTCAGTTTAAGATAGTGATCCATTATTTACTGGGAAGGAGAAAAAAAACTGTCTGAGTCCCAGTAACCAATTAGGATCACCAGACAGGCAGTGTAGGTCTCGTCTCAAGTGGCCCGAAGTAGTGTTAGATGGAGGTGGAGGAGGAGGATGTGGTGAGGGCAGAGGAGGAGGATGTGGTGAGGGCAGAGGAGGAGAAGAGGAGGAGGAGGAAGGAGGAGAGGAGGAGGAGGAGGAGGAGGAGGAGGAGGAGGAGGGAGGAGAGGAGGAGGAGAAGCTGAGTAAGGAAAAAAGTGAGAGTTTGGATGAGACACCACACGAAAAAAGAAATTACGTGAAGACGAAAGAGGAGGAGGAGGAGGAGGAGGAGAGAGGAGGAGAGGAGGAGGAGGAGGAAGAGGAGGAGGAGGGAAGAGGAGGAGGAGGAGGAGGAGGAGGGAGGAGGAGGAGGAGGAGGAGGAGAGGAGAGAGGAGAGGAGGAAAGGAGGAGGAGGAGGAAAGGAGGAGGAGCAGGAGGAGGAGGAGCAGGAGGAGGAGGAGCAGGAGGAGGAAAGGGAAAGTTAAGAAAAAGACAGATAAAAAACACACCCGTTATAAAACATTGCATGACAAAGGAAGAGAAGAAGAGAAAGGAAGACTAGAAGAGTTAAAGTTGATTGAGGAGAAAGATGAAGAAAAGAAAATCAAGTAGAGAGAGAGAGAGAGAGAGAGAGAGAGAGAGAGAGAGAGAGAGAGAGAGAGAGAGAGAGAGAGAGAGAGAGAGAAGAGAGAGAGAAAGAGGAGAGAGAGAGAGAGAGAGAGAGAGAGAGAGAGAGAGAGAGAGAGAGAGATAGAGAGAGAGGAGAGAGAGAGAGAGAGAGAGAGAGAGAGAGAGAGAGAGAGAGAGAGAGAGAGAGTAAAAAACACCACACACTTGCAACAGTAGTGACGAAGCAGCAACAGCTCTTCAAGTAGCACCTCAAGAGACACCCTCGAGTGGTAGAGGGTATAGAGGTGAACCTTTTTATTTTCTCTCTATTTCAAGATCTCGAGTAAGTTCCTTGCACACACGCCGAAGGGAAAAAATATATATATAGTAATAAAATAAAAATAAGGATACGAGGAACCGACTGACGAAAATAAAATGGAAATAATGTCATAGATGTCTTGGTATTTATATTATTGTTATTATTTTGTGTTACTACTTCATAAGGGAGTAATGGAGTAACCAAGGGTAAATAAAATAAATAACACAAGGCTTAAGGCGAGGCTGGGTTGTCATTTCGAAGTGACATGAGCTACGGAGATGAAAAATATAAATGATATGAAAAATATAAATGATATGAAAAATATAAATGTTTTGAAATATAAAGATAAAAAAATTTTAAATGTGAAAAAAAATTAAATGTTTAGGGAAAAATATAAATGATGAAAAATATAAAGGGATAAAAAAATAAAAAGATGAAAAAATAAATGTAAAAAATAAAAAATGATGAAAAAAAAAAAATTTATGAAAAATAAAAAATTTAAAATATATAAAAAAAAAGAAGGCAAGCAAAAAGGGGTTAGTAAGTAGGGGAAAATGATGCGACAGGGGGTTTTGGGGGGGAAGACACAGCCCGGAGGGAGGGGGGGGGAGGGGGGAGGGAGGGAGGGAGTTAGGTAGAAAAACATTTTGCCTCCCCCTTTCCTCTTCCTCCTCCTCCTCCCCTCCTCCTCCTCCTCCTCCTCCCCTCCTCCTCCCCCCTCCTCCTCCTCCTCGCCCTCCTCCCCCCTTTCCCATCGACAAAACTCTTCATCACACACACCCCACACCACCCCACAAAACACACACCACACACACACAAAACCACACACACAACCCCCACACACACACACCCCCACACACCACACCCCACACACACACACACACAAAAACACCCCACAAAAAAAAACAAAACTCACCATAAACTTGACTATAGAATCTCAAGCAAAAAAGCCTCAGAGACAATTGAAGTTACTCAACATATATTTGCCACAAGACGTCACCACCACCACGACTACTACCACCACCACCACCTTCACCACCACCACCATCACCACCTCGGTACATACAGACGCACACACGCTGCCCAGCTGTCGCCCTCCTACAACAAATGCCCTAAAACCCCTAGCCCTTGGGTTTAGACACAATCACTGTCATTTTAACTAGCCGCGGCTCTTTTCTCTCTCTCCCCCTCTCTCTTTTCTCTCTCTTTTCCCTCCCTACCTTTCCTCCTCTCTCCCTCCCTACCTCTCTCCTCTCCCTACCCTCCCTCTCTCCCCTCTCCCCTCCCTCTCCCTCCCTCTCTCCCCCCCACTACGTACCCTCTCGCCCAAAAAAAAATCGCCCCACCCAAAGCTTCCCCCCTAAACCACCTGACGCTAAAACCCCCAAACCCCTCATTACTTTCCCTGTCTTCAAAGGGCTAAATGTACAGGTGAGGCGATACCCTTCCATGCCTCACCTACCTGTGCTTATTTTTTTCCCCTTTTTTCTATAAGTGAAAATTTTTTTAAAGGCGGGCAATTTTTGGGAAAGAATTTTTGAAAGAAATATTTTACTTTTTTTAAAGTTTTGAAACTAATGCTAATAGTATTTTGTCTTTTTTTCGATGTATATTTTTTTTTGGGTCTTTTAGAAAAATTTTTGTTTTTAGGGTTTTCATATTTTGCAAAAAAATTTTAAAGTTTTTTTTTGGGGGGGGGGTTTTCTCTCTCTCTCTCTCTCTCTTTCCCCTTCTTCTCTCTCTCTCTTCCCCTCTCCTTTTCCCCCTCTCTCCTCCTCTTGGCTCCTCCTCTCCCTCGCCCCTCTCTCTCCTCTCCCCTCTCTCCGTTTTTCTCTCTCTCTCTCTCTCTCTCTCATCTCCCCCCTTTTAGAATTTTAAAGGGAGGTCCCCTCCCTTACCTACCTTAAACCCCCATCAACCCCTCAAACTCCCCCTTTAATACCCTCTCCTCCTCCCCCCTCCTCCTCCTCCTCCCCCCCTCCTCCGCCTTCCCCCTCCTTTCTCTGCCACCTTCCCTGCTGATAAAAAAGAGAGCGAGAGAGGAGAGAGAGAGAGAGGGGAGAGAGAGAGAGAGAGAGAGGGGAGAGAGAGAGAGAGAGAGAGAGGGGAAAAGGAAGCATTACATAACCCCCATCTCTCTCTCCCCTCCTCCTCCACCTCTCTCTCTCTCTCTCCTCTCCTCACCAAAATCCCCCCCTCTCCTTTTCCTCCTTCGTCCCCTCTCTCCCCTTTTCCCCTCGCCCCTCCTCTCTCTCATATTCAATCCCTTTTTAAACCCCAGTGCCTTCCCCTCACCCTCCTTTCATTCTATTTATCTTCTTTCTTCTCCTTTCTTCCCTGTTTATTCACGTCTTCCCTTCGTCTATATACAATTTTTTCATTCCTTCGTTCCTTCTTATTTCTTTCGGCAATCTTTTTTTTTGCCTTCCTTCCTCCTTCGCCCCCCTTCTCTCTCCCTTACCCTCTGTTTTTTTTCCTCCAAAGGGCGCCCCGTGGTTTGGGGGGGAGAAGAAGGGGAGGGGAAAAGGAGAGAGAGAGAAAAAGAGAGAGAGAGAGAGAAGAGAGAGAGGAGAGAGTTTTTACACTATTTTTTCTTCTTCCTCTCTTTTCCCTACTTCTTCTTCTTCTTCCTTTTTCTTCTTTTTCTTCTTCTTCTTCCTTTTCTTCTTCTTCTCCTTTTTTCTTTTTTCTTCTTCCTTTTTTCTTCTTCTTCTTCTTTTTCTTCTTCTTCTTCTTCTTCTTCTTCTTCTTCTTCTTCCTATTTCCTCCACATTTTTCTCCTTTCCTATTCACATTTGCTCACATTTCTTTTCAATTATTCATTTCCTACTTTCTTGCTTTTTTCTTCTTCCCATTGACTTTAAAATTTTTGCATTCCTTTTCTTTTTTTTCTATGCATTGGGACTTTTTTTTAGGTATTCTCTCTCTCCCCTCTCCTCTCCTTCTCCTCTCTCTCTCTTCCCCCTCTCTTTTCCCCCATTTCCCCCTCTCTCTCTCTCCCGTCCCTCTCTCTTTTTCTCTCTTTTCTCTCCTCCCCTTCCCCACACACAAATTTCCCCCCAAGGGTTTTTTTCTGTCTCCAAAATAAAAATATAAATTTACTTTGATTATACGCGAGGCAAACCTTCCGTCTTAGGTAATTATAGAATGCGATATTTATTGGTTCATAACTTTGCATATCTTACCTTTATTTCCCTTCTCTCTCTTTTCTCTCTCCTCTCTCTCCCCCTTTTTCCGGTTTTCTTCTCTCTCCTCTCTCTCTCTTCTCCTCCTTTTTCTCCTCTCTCTCTCTCCTCTCCCTTTCCTCTCTCTCCTTCCTCTCCCCTCCCCTCTCCCTCCCCTCTCCCCTCTCCCTCTTTTACATATTCGTTTTGCATATTTTTGGCGGTAAATTTCTTCTCATCGAGTTATTATTTTTACGGTCTTTCTTAAAATGTTCATATTTCTATTTTGTTTTCTTCCTCTTGACTTCTATTTTCTCTTAATAACATGATTTTATTTATATATTTCTTCTTTATTTACCATTTTGTTCCATTCTGGTAAACTCTGGAACTCTCTTTCTGTTTCTATTTTTCCTTCTTCCTACGACTTAAACCCTATTCTGTCCATCTCCCTAATGCAAGAGTTAAGCAGTATCTTCACTCTTTCATTCCCTTCACTGCTAAACTCTGGAACTCTCTTTCTGTTTCAATTTTTCCTTCTTCCTCCGACTTCAATATTTTCAAGAGAGGAGTGACAAGACACCTCCCGAATTAAATTGCCCCACCCCCTTATTTTAGATTCTCTGACTGTCTTCTTTATAGGGACTGGCATTTAATGAATCGGGTTTTTGTACCTCTTTTTTTTGTCCTTGGCCAGTCCTTTGTGATGTAAAAAAAAACCTGCCACTCCCGATCTACAATTTCCGATTTTTCACATTTTTTTATACTTTCCATTTGTTACAGCCTGTTTGCCTATTACTTTTTATCTATTTTTATGTTCGTCTTTTTTTCGCCCTTAAGGGGTTCCTGGAGGGCAAAGGCAGCAGGAGGCCGTCTGGGGGTATAACAGCCTTAACTTAACCCCTTCATGCCCAGATCTTTCCTTTGCTATAAAAAAATGTATGTTGTCGAGCCATAAAATTAAGAAAAGTCACTTAATATACCAAATTAGTTAGTCGACAAGGATACTAAATAGGTCATATCTACAAAATATTACTTATATTCACAAAAAATCGTCGAATGGCACCCAAAATACAATGGAAATGATCTGTTTCTGGGTCTCAGAGGGTTAACCTTGTACCTACAGTCCAGCCCGGGGTCTCGAAAGCCTTGTAAGGAGAGCCAATATCTGAGAGCACATCATCTGGCTTTACCGTTTTATTTTTGCAGCAGATTATAGCGTCAAATAATAACTGTTGCCTTGGAATGAGATGTTATAATGCGCATAGCGAAGTTTTTTTTATATATTTCCTGTTTTTTTGGTATAATAGTAGGGATGGCAATGTCTAATAAGGAGAAATATAGATAAATAGTAAGATATAGTAATGAATACAAGGACTTACCGTATTTATTGGCGTCATGAGGCACTTGGAAACCCTGTAAAGAAAATGGGATATAAGAAAAACATGTTTGAAGGATAACTGTCTTAAATGTCTTTTTCTTAGTATTTTGAATGCGTTACATTTTGTAATTATAAACACCACATTTTTTTCTTTTATTGTTGGTCTGTCTGTCTGTTTTCTCTGCCTGCTTGCCTGTCTAACCGTCTGTCTGCCTGTTTCTCTGTCTCTCTCTCTTCTCTCTCTCTCTCTCTCTCTCTCTCTCTCTCTCTCTCTCTCTCTCTCTCTCTCTCTCTCTCTCTCTCTCTCTCTCTCTCTCTCTCTCTCTCTCTCTCTCTATGAGGCTAAAGTGTTTCATTAAGTGTTTGTCTGTGTCAAAGGCGCGCAATTTAAGGGGAGGCAGAGAGAGAGAGAGAGAGAGAGAGAGAGGAGAGAGAGGAGAGAGAGAGAGAGAGAGAGAGAGAGAGAGAGAGAGAGAGAGAGAGAGAGAGAGAGAGAGGTGTTAAGCGAATATGAGAAATGGAATACAGTAGTAAGAGAAAGAGGATGAATAAAGCAGACAGATAAAGCAGAGAAGAGGGGAAGAAATATGATATGAAGTAGTGGAAAAAATAAAATAAAGATAAAATAAAAAATATGAAAAGATGAAACGAGTGAAAAACAGAGCGAGAAAAGAAAAAATGTGAAGAACTTGAATAGGCAAAGATGGAAAATGGAATGATGGAAAGAAATGATGGAAGAAAAATGGAATGGTGGAAAGAAATGATGGAAGAAAAATGGAATGGTGGAAAGAAATGATGGAAGAAAAATGGAATGGTGGAAAGAAATGATGGAAGAAAGAGAAAATAAATAAAGGCGAAGGAAAAAAGGGAGAAAAGAATGACGAATAAGAATTTCAAGGAGTAAGAAAAGGAGAAAGAGGCATATCAATGAAAAGATAAAGTATTCAGAGCTAAAGGGAAAAACACACAAAAAAGAAAAAAAATATATTAGAGACGACACACCCTAATATACTGACTGACAAACACACACACACACACACAGACACACACACACACACACACACACACACCACACACACACACACACACACATGGCATATAACAGGGAGAACAAAATACCGGAAACTTGACGTGTAAAACAGGGCAGGAACCGAACAGGAGAACTTGTACGTAGTGAATGAATTAACCATGTCCAAACTTGGCTAAATTACAAGGTTCACTTTTGTTTTTATGTTACTGATTCGTAGCTTCCTTTTTTTTCCTGATATGAACTGAACTTTCCTGAATTATTAAATGTTTTACTTTCCCGTTGGTCTTTTTGTGTTTAGTTATATCTCACGCAGACGAGGTGCGAAATTACATGTTATTACCTCAGTCCAAGAGCTGTACGTATATAGCTACCCTTGTGCTAGAACATTTAACGTATATAGCTACCCTTATGCTAGAACATTCAACGTATATAGCTACCCTTGTGCTAGAACATTTAACGTATATAGCTACCCTTGTGCTAGAACATTTAACGTATATAGCTACCCTTGTGCTAGAACATTTAACGTATATAGCTACCCTTGTGCTAGAACATTCAACGTATATAGCTACCCTTGTGCTAGAACATTCAACGTATATAGCTACCCTTGTGCTAGAACATTCAACGTATATAGCTACCCTTGTGCTAGAACATTCATAAAAAAAGGTTGGCAAGACGTGGGTATGTTTTTTTTTTTTCGTTCCTTATTTGTTCTTATTGAGGCCGAATGGTGAGAGTTCCAGTTAGTTTTTATACTTTTTTTTCTTTTTTTGTTTAATATACAAAATTTCCACTTCGAAAACGAGAAACAGACACCTTTGTTATTGTATACCATCCTTGTTTATTTTCTGAGATTGAGAGATTGACAGTGACCGACGGTGGATCCTCTTAAGGAGTTTCCAGTAATAGTTTTGCCTCATGAAACTTTACAAAGATCAGGTAAGATGCCGCGTCCAGGTACAAGATACTCAACAAAACTCTACCCTGAGATGCCAAGTTCAAACTCTTCAAGTTCTTTAAGTCACAAATAGGGTGGTAAATAATTGGAATGGACTCAGTCGTCAGGTGGTTAGTGCGGAGTCAATAGGGAGTTTTAAAAGGAGGCTAGATAAATTCATGGATGGGGATGAAAGGTGGATGTAGGTAGTGTTAAGTAACAGGAACTACCTCGTGTAGGTCTCACGGCCTCTTGTAACTGCCTTATTTTGTTATGTTCTTATGTTACCCATCGCCCAAATAGAGTCGAAAATTCCTTCATCCTTAACAAACGTCCAAGAATCTATGGTAGCCTTAACAGACGCCTAAGAATCTCTATGCTAGCCTTAACAGACGCCTAAGAATCTCTGGTAGCCTTAACAGACGTCTAAGAATCCCTGCTAGCATTAACAGACGCCTAAGAATCTCTGCTAGCCTTAACAGACGCCTAAGAATCCCTGCTAGCCTTAACAGACGCCTAAGAATCTCTGCTAGCCTTAACAGACGCCTAAGAATCTCTGCTAGCCTTAACAGACGCCTAAGAATCTCTGCTAGCCTTAACAGACGCCTAAGAATCCCTGCTAGCATTAACAGACGCCTAAGAATCTCTGCTAGCCTTAACAGACGCCAAGAATATGCTAGCATTAACAGACGTCCAAGAATCTCTCCCAGCAGACTCGCGGCACCAATTCACTACCAAAGGCAATCATAAAACTCAGTCAGTCAAAAAACACTTAGTATGCACCGAGGGTCTTAGAATTGGTTTGTTGTTGTTGTGTTGTTGGAGTTTGACTCGTCGTAACTTCCTTTAGAGGCAAAGACAAAACAACGACTTCGCATACAGATAGACTCATTACAGATCAGACCTAACATTCGCGGAACTCATTACAGATCAGATTTAACATTCGCGGTTCAGTTACAGTCTTGCAGCTGACTGTGGAAAGAATGTCGACAAAGGGACTCCGACTTGTACGTACATAAAAAAACATCTGGTTAAAAGACGCACCATCGGAATGAGGTAATTAATGAAATACCTCAAAATGGACTCAAGAATTCGTATATCCAAAGCTGAATGTTGATAGAATGTTGATAAAGGGATTCCGACTTGTACATGAAACACATGTGGTTAATAGACGCACCATCAAAATGAAATATCTCAAAATGGACTCAAGAATTCGGATGTCCAAAGTCCACAAATTCGTCGACCGATCATTAAAATATTGAGAACCCGATGACTACGACAGCTATAACGGGTTTTCATTAACGATGTCTTGGGTAATGATTGAAAGGCAGGGGACTAAGCGACTGGCTAATCTGTGTGTGTTGTGCAGGCATCCGCATAAGTGAGTATGACATGAGACAGAAGGAAGGAGAACAATGAGGATTGGTAAGTAAGATATCAGACTTGGTTCTTCTTATTCTTACATGGCAGATCTCTTAGTTTTCTGATGCTCCAAAAACGAAAAAGCAGTTAGTACGGGTGGCTTTTCTTATTTGCAGAGTAGTTTTTAGTGCGATTCCTTGTCTATGCAAATTGAATGGATATATAATTGAGTAAGTAAGTGATTAATTATAGTTTCTTATGCTCAAAAAAAAGGAAAATAACCAGTAAGTATGGGTGGTTTTTCGTATTTGCATAGTAGTTTTTAGTGCGACTTTGTTGTCTATGTAAATTTATGAATATATAATTGAGTAAGTAACTGATTAATTAACAAGTCATTAAGGATGTTTCCTTCATTGCTGTTAAATTTCTCCTCCTCCTCCTCCTCCTCCTCCTCCTCCTCCTCCTCCTCCTCCTCCTCCTCCTCCTCCTTTTCTTGATCTCTTTTCCAACTTTCAACACGCTTCAGTTTAAGATTTTCATGGATCTATTTTGTCTTCATTGTTTCTATTAGGGATCTATTTGTCTTCCTCTAAACACAGGTCTATTTCCAGTGGTTCATTCATGTTGGTTGTAAAGCAAGAAGAAGTTTCGAAGACGTAAGAAAAACTACGAAGTGAATTATATGAAAAAAGTTCCGACGAGAAATGTGGACAGAAACGTAATCCTTAAAAAAAAATCCTAATTTAAGCTGATAAATAGACAGATAGATAGATAGCTATACTGCTAAGCCCATTCATGTAGGAACAAAATAAATAGATAGATAAACAACATGCCTTTCAGGATTATGCCCCCAAAAATATAGATAGATGTGCAGAAACCGATGCAAGTGTAGGATAAACAGAACAAGGAAGATAGATGATGATGAAGAAGGAAAGATGATGATGAGGATGACGAAGGATGATGAGAAGGAGGATGAGAAGACGAGAAGAAAATGGTGAAGAAAGGAAAGAAGAAAGAAGAGAAAGAGGAAAGAGAGAGAGACGAGAGAAACACAAGGGAAAAGGAGAAGATTTAGAGGCAAGATAAGTACGAAGAGAGAGAGAGAGAGAGAGAGAGGAGAGGAGAGAGAGAGAGAGAGAGAGAGAGAGAGAGAGAGAGAGAGAGAGAGAGAGAAGAGAGAGGAAGGAGAGAGGAGAGAGAGAGAGAGAGAGAGAGAGAGAGAGAGAGAGAAGAGAGAGAGAGAGAGAGAGAGAGAGAGAGAGAGGAGATAAAGATAGGAAAAGGAGGTGTAGAGGCAAGAGATAGAGAGAGAGAGAGAGAGAGAGAGAGAGAGGAGAGAGAGAGAGAGAGAGAGAGAGAGAGAGAGAGAGAGATAAAGAAGATGTCGACAGCTAGCCGTAAGGGGTACTTGCTCGACAGCCTCCAACACGCGTCCTCCCATCAGCTCTCTTGTCTAATCCAATAATCACCTTAATGAGCTCAAACTTTTAATTGGATCGAGTGGAACCTTGTCACTAGCCTCCTCCTCTTCCTCTTCTTCTTTAGTCTTCCTTTCTTCCTCCTACTCCTTCTCTTGTCTTCCTTTTCTTCCTCCTTCTCCTCCTTCTTCTCTTCCCTTCTGTCTTCCTTTTACTCCTCCTCCTTCTTCTCCTCCATTTCCCTTCTGTGTTCCTCCTCCTCCTCTTCCTCCTTATCCCTCCTTCTGTCTTCCTTTTCTTCCTAGTTCTTTTTCTCCTCCTCCTCTCCCTCCTTCTGTCTTACTTTTCTTCCTGCTTCTTTTTCTCCTCCTCCTCTCCCTCCTTCTGTCTTCCTTTTCTTCCTCCTTCTTTTTCTCCTCCTCTTCTCCCTCCTTCTGTCTTCCTTTCTTCCTCTCCTTCTCTTCTCTTCTCTTCTCTTCTTTTCTCTTCTCTTCCTTTATTCTTCCTTTTCTTCCTCCTTTTCTTCCTCCTCCTTCTTCTCCTCCTCTTCCCTTCCTTTTGACTTCCTTTTCTTCCTCCTCTATTTTTTGGTCTCTATTTTTTGGTCTCTATTTTTTGGTCTCTATTTTCCTTGATCTTATTTTTATCTTATTTTATTATCTT